>JAOXOE010000745.1:7145212-7203056 GCA_028565055.1 Phoeniculus purpureus | reverse complement strand
GTCCTGCTCCGGCAGGGGGGTTGGACTCAATGATCTCTTGGGTCCCTTCCAACCCCTAACATCCTATGATCCTATGAAGAGGCTCCAATCTGTGGTAGTTTTGAAATTATGGCATACGCTCTCAGTCTGTTGGCTTTCTACTTTTTGATTTGTGGGTTCTTCTAGGCCTCTTAGAAGAGAGCAGGATGTGATGTATGGCTTTTTGCTTGTGATGCATTCATGTGCATTTAATTCTTTTTTCACCTTGTTCTTTCAATAGGTGACAAAGAAAGTGAAGTCTATGCAGATGTTCCATACTCCAGTGACTTATGCTATGCAGGGTGACAGAGTAGGTATCTGTGTAACCCAGTTTGATCCCAAACTGCTAGAACGAGGCCTGGTCTGCACACCAGAATCGCTGCACACTATCCATGCTGCAATAATTTCCCTGAAGAAAATCCAGTATTTCCGAGGAGCTCTTCAGACCAAGGCCAAATTCCATATCACAGTTGGTCATGAAACCGTTATGGGACGAGTGATGTTTTTTGGTCCAGCCCCTGCTGACTTCAATGAAGAAATTCAAGAAAATGTTTTTGATTTTGAAAAAGATTACCTTTATCAAGAGGAATATTTGTCCAAGGACTCAAGTTCTTTAGAGGAGAACAAAGAAAATGACCAGACAGGAGAAATCCAGCTTCCAAAACAACAATGGGCTTTGCTAGAGTTTGAAAAACCAGTCACTTGTCCTAAACTGTGTCTTGTGATTGGCTCCAAACTGGATACAGATATTCACACAAATACCTGCAGGCTGGCGTTCCATGGGGTACTGCTCCAAGGCATGGAAGACAAGAACTACACAGAGACTTTCCTTCCAAAGCTGAAAGTGTACAAACTGAAGCACAAACAAGGACAAGTGGAAAGGGTAAGCTGTCTCTCTAACACTCTATAAGGGAAGGGGAAATATTTGCATAAGTATGTATAGTGGTGGGCTATAAATTTTCACTCTTCTATTCCAGAGTCTTTATATATTTTTCTTATGTTTGTAATCCTAGTCTATGACATCTTGTCTGCTTGCAAACAGTCAGAAATCATAATTTCTCAGACTCGTTTGTTCAGTTGAATCCAGTGTTGAGTGATTTGATACTGATTTTTTTTTTCAGTGATCCTTTTGCTATCTAACCACTTTCTACAAACTTTCTTTGTTTGTGTTACTGTTCAAAGTGGCTTACCTGTTCTCTTATCCTACTGGACAAAACTTCCACCTTTCCATTAACATATTTCACAGTTATGCTGACGTGCACTGAAAACGTAAAGATCAGTTTAAAACAAACAGAAAGTATCATTAGATAAAATAACATGAAGAACACTATTAGTTTTTTGGTGCATTTTCACATTTTATCAAACAAGAACTTCAATTATTAGCATTTACTTTAGTAGGCAAAAAGGATCTACAAGATGCCCTACAAGAGGTATAGCATGCTGCGTTTGGGATCAAGCTAATGACATGGACCATTTGGAGCCTTGATTAATGCACGTAGTTTATATTGAGTATGTGTCAATCTGCTGTAGTGTATGTCCTTGACCCACCTCATTGTGACAAAAAAAAGAGATGTCTTCTGGAGGAGACAGCATCTGCAGTAAAAGGGGTTTGGGGTTTTTTTGCTGTCCCTTCAGTATGGGTAGATACACTGTCTATGGTACTTGGTATTAGTGCATTGCTGTCATAAATGCAATCTTGGTTTCAGTAATCAGTGGACAACCACTTGTTTAAGCATCCCATTGTGAAGACTCCACACTTAGCATACCTTACAGTGTTTGTGATTTATAGTGCAGTCTTCTGGAATACTGTTTTGTTTGTTTGCTTTAGTAATTATGAAGTATATACCAACATGCATGGCATGGCATGATTTTGAAATTACTGAGGTACTTTTCTAAATGCCTTGCTACATTAACTGATGGGTTGTATTTCCTCCTTTTCTCTGAAGTTTGTATTGCTGTTTTAGCCAATTCGTGTCACCAAGAAGGAAAGCAGTTAGGAGGAGAGTAGCTCACCAAAAATGTTGTCTCAATTAGTATCGATTACATGGGACTTCCGAAATCAGCAGTCCTTTGTCAGAACGTAGGTGGTAGCTGTGTTGCTTCCTCTGTTTGAAGTCACTGCCTGCCTACCTTTCTCTTTGGCAAATGGTGATGTTCAAAAGAATGTCTAAAGCAAACTGTCCTCTAAGCTGCAGAGAAGCTCTAGACCAAATGTGTGTCTGGATACCAATTCATCTGATAATCTGGAGCTGTCTGGACACATGAAACATTTGCTTTTTTTCTTCTAAAAAGTACCTCATTTATGTATAGTCCATGCTGCTGGGAGACCTTGTGTACCAACTCCTTTCGTATTTCTCTGTGGCCACAGGGATAGGAATGAGAACAGAAGGTTGTGTGATCCACAGACATGTGCTGCTTGTTGTGTTGAACTGAAATTAACTGGGCTCACATTTCTTTATTTTTGCTTCCAGTGAATGGCACTAGTCTGTGGGAGCTGAAAACTTGCAGAGTACCAACTGTGTGAGTGTGACTTGTTTGAATGGGTTAACAGTTTGTATTTATACTTGATTGTGCATTTCTAATTTTACTTAGTGTTGTTATCAAATCCTCTGCCAGTTTACATATTCTGCTGTTAGTTTTACTGTGTAAATAATGGAATAATCAAATCATGCACATTTTATTTGCTGGTCCAGAAAATAATCAATGAATGTGAGTTATTTAATATTTGGCCAGCAGAGTAACTTACTCAGAAGGTATGTTAGTGAACTGGTTTGTTACCTTCCTTGCCTTTTAAAATATAAAGCCATGTTATTTACTATTTTATTGTGCCATCATCTGTCACAATGTGCCCTGTACCTGGACCTTGATCACTGTCTGTGTGAATAATAGTAACTGGCCCTGTAAATGAACAGTGGCCATGGAACACTGGAGGTTGGGTTTGTTGTTAGTCTGCCTCCTGTGGTACTGTATTTTTCTGGATGCGTGCTGATAGGACAGTGGAGCAAATTTATTAAGAAATGCTCATGGTGTAAAGTCACAGGAGCACATGAGGACTTGGGAGACTTGGCGGAAAGAGGATTGTGCCGGTTGCAAAGGGCTGGCTGGGAAAATACTTGCAGCTCTAGTTGAGGTAGCTGCTGTGAAGTGTGTGCTTTTGCAGAGCAGAAAGCAGTAGGAACAATTGGGTGGTACAGTGACTTATTTTTGTACACAAAGTCACTAGCTAATAGAAACTCTGAATCAGCTGGTCCCACCCTGCTGTTGATGGATGGCTGGAGATTAGGATCACTGAATTTAGGGTGTCTATTCTTGGCACTGATACAGGAAAATTTCTGTCTCTGTTCAGCAAGGAAGCTTCCCCCTCCTCACCTTCCCTAGGGAGGCATAAAAAATAATAATTAAAAAATACATGTTACCTTCACAAGAAGTGAACTTTTCATCCACAGAATACTGTTGGGGAAAATTAGCTTCATAGCAGCTTCCTGAAAGGCTGGGAGAGGGAGGCAGTGGCCTGTGACATCCACCTTCCCGGGTTCAGTACAGAGTGGAAACATTCTGTAGCTGGGCTGTAGTGAGATTCAGCAGTGCCCATTTGCAAGCCATTGCTGCTAATCTAATGTGGGCTCTCCTGAGCCCCTTCACTTGCTGCTGAAATGAAAAAAATCCCTACAGTTTAACTACCAGTTTACCCAGGAGAAATAAGGCATTTATGGCTTGGCTTTTTGTTCCAGTTCTGATTAATTTTAGGGTACTGATGGAATAGTAAGAATTGCAAATTCTTTGTTTCAGCATGACGGTACTTTTCTTCTGTGCCCCTTGTGCATAGCACCCCCTTGGACATTAAAGTTAATTTTTTAAATAAAAGAACATATATTCTCAAAGATTTGACCCTCTAAGTTTGATGTGTTTTCCTCTTCGCAGCAAAATCAAATCCATGAACTGGGTAAACACAATAGTATTGAAAAGGTACAAAGTTGTACTTAAGCTAGCAAATGGCCTTGAATTAGTGCAGTTTAGTGAAAATTCATCCGTGAGTCTCCTTGTTTTTCCCAGTAATGTGATAAATGTTATGCAAAAAAAAAAAATACCCTTTCATTTGCTCTGCTCACTTTTTGATATTGCCTCTCTGTTGCTAAGACTGAGCATCACTGAGAGAGACTCAAACCTGTTCACCAGGGCATCTTTGAGTTTACCTGTCTGCAGTGTATCCTTGAGGATTGTTTGTGTTTTTACATCCTTGCTTATTTATTTACTGGTTTGTTTCTTTTAAAATTTATTTTGTTATGTATTACTGTAGTATGTGATACATTTGGGTTTAAACATTGATCCCCTGTCTCTAGTGTTGTCTAAGATGCTTCACAGTGCAATAAACGTGCTTCTAACCAAGCTGGAGTTGCATCTTGTTTATGCAAAAGTTGTGTGATTCCAACTGAAGATTTTTATCTGATATTTTTGAAATGTTGTGAAAGTGTTTGATTGCTTCTGTTTTGCCTTAGACCAGATTTGTTTTGGGGTTAGAGGAAGTCTTTACAGGTTAATTTCTGCCATTCCCTCAGAACTAAGGGGGTGCTAGCAAAGGTTTGTATTTTATTAATTTGATTTCAAAATTACATGAAATAATAGTTCAATTTTGTGTTGTGGAGGAGGCTTGAGAGAGGAGGAGTTCAGTGGAAGGAAATTTCTGTCAAGCATTTTTATCGCTTTGTTATGTGGAGGTAGACACTGTCTCCTGGACACTCTGTTTTTGTAAAACCTTGGCTACTTGACTTTTGATAGGAAAAAGAACCAGACCTGCAACAAGTGGGTTATGGTGATAAAAGGTAAAAGCCAAGGCTGAGAGCACTATAGGGAGCACTGGTGTTGCTTTAAGGAGTGTGCTGTGGGTATCTTGGTGAAAAATGTGCAAGTGAAATGGTGTCAAGAAGGTTTGTCCATCTGAATTGTCTGGTGGTGTCCGTGAATGCAGGCTGTGAATGGCTGTGAAGGCAGGCTTGGTGAACTGTAGCAGGTCAGGAGGCCTTGGAGTTAGAGACAAGGAAATTATGAACATAAACAGTAGTGTTGTCTTTCATCTTGTGCTTCTCCAGACAGGCTGCTCAGCAGTCAGCTCCTCACAGCTCTGTGGGTAGAGACTCCCTGAATTTTACCTCTACTTAGCACTGCAGATTAAATCCAGTCTGATTCATGAAACGATAAATCCTTTATATTTTTCACATTTATTCTTTGGCTTCCATGGACATACAGGTTGAGTGCAGAGAGGTTCAACTGAAAGGCAAACCGTAGAAGTGCCTCATGCTTTCCTGCGTGACTCAGATATTCTGCCTGTTTCGAAAATGTTTGCACAAGTAGGATTTGTCTTGGGATGGTTGCCACAGGCTGCTATTGTTGAAGATGCTCATAAATCAGCAGCTCTGTGGCAGAAGTAAAGGAGAGGGAAAACTCTCTGACTTGCTCGTTTAGTGCAAGCTGTGCCTTCTGCACTTTCAAGCTTGTGTACTGAAGAATACCTGCATGTCTCAGCCACCACTGTTTCCTGGTTTAAGCACAGCAGAAAGCTTTCCTGTCAGAATGGGCTTGTCCCACCTGAAGAAGCTTTCAACGTGAATCTCTGATGTTAAAAAGAAAAAAACTTGCTGTACATTTCAAAGTTTTTAATGTATTTTTCTCATTATTTGGTTTGCTCTTAGGCTTTGCTTATGTTCAGTTTTATTCATAGCTACTCTGTTCCCAGGTTTTGTGGGTTGCTGGATAGTGAACTTGTTCTTGTGGGGTCTGAGGCTGTGATGCAGGTAGTGTGCTCAGATTCTGGGGGATGGAAGAAACACTTACTGCTTAATAACACGTTACTAATTGTTTGAATATTGGTGCGATCTCTGTGTCCCCAAAGAGCAAAGTATTGTTGCAGGAGCAAGATGAGAAAGCAGGGTAAGTTATCAAGATTTTTATTACAGCATCTCTTCTAAAGCATTAATGGAAGAGAAACAGCTAATCTTTTACAAATGTTGGGGTTTTTTATCTCCTTACAGTAGGTTAACAAGAGCTGTGTCAGAGTAAGTGCACTAACTTTGAGTGGTCAAATGGAAGGGCTTTGTCACCATCACTTAACAGTTCTGGCCTTTCAGAAGAAGGATGAGATTGTGGAGATGAGTTACTAGCAAGCAGCTGTGGGAAGTTTGAGAGAACAGTATTTCAATTTGTTGATGACCAGCAGTGACCCAGACTGTCCTTTATGGAGGTAGACATTTTGAAAAGCAGCGATTGTAAAAATGGCATTTTTTATCAATTACTGTTAAAATATATTGTCCTTTAATTCCCTGTGGCTTTTTATGAGTGACAACAACGTTTAGTTTACAGAGTACTTGACAGGTTTAAAGTGAATCAGCCACACAATCAAACTGCCAAAGGAGGGTACAAGGAAAGAATAAATTTGCCCATGAGTGAATAGGAAGTGTGGTTCAACTAGGTGATGAGACCATACTTCTGGGGTGGCTGTCTTTGCTTAGGAGACGGTAGATACTAATAGTGTTGCTATTAGTGGGAGGGCCAGATGATGCTTGCCAGGATGGATTCCTGAGTGCTGGGTGGTGTGGAAGCAGCACAGTACCTTTTACATTGAGTATTTTCCAGGTATCAGTAAGGCCAGAATTAATGTCACTGTGTTATGCTCATGCACTGTGCATAAAACAGTTGCTGCAGAAATAATGTTTTGTGATTTTTCTGTTGTATAGTGGCAGTGCCACTAGGAATGAAGAGAAGGAAGTTTTACCTGCTCAGATTCTTCCATCGAACTTATTTCTAGATAAAGAGTGTTTCATTGGCTTGCTAGGGCTATTTTCTTACAGTGGCACTGTAGTTCCAGCAGGATAGCAAGTGAAATGCTGTGCGAGCACTGCATGAGCAGTGGCACTTTCTGGGTCACTGGTACAGTGTGCTGACTAATATGGGTACAAAGTGAATACCAAGGCCAAACTGTACAGTGAAAACTGAATGCTGTCTGCAGACACAGGCAGTGACCTGATCTGTCTACAGAACCTTCTGTGATTAACTAGGAGAAGTGGTGGATGTCACTCCATCTCCTGTAAACATGCAGACGCCACAATTAATATTTTTCCTGCTTTGAAGTCTGAACGTGAGTTTGTTTGGTTCTGCTTGGCTGCTGATGGTATGCTAAATACAGTAATAATACAGAGATGAAGGCAGTCAGGTGTATAAAGTGCACAGCGCATTCACTAGTTAAAATGCACTGTAAAATAGGGATATAAAAGATGCATTTATTTATTGGCTCTTGTTTAGTTTTTGAGTAAAAGGGTTTGAGGATCTTGGTGAGGAAAGGGGGAAGGGAAGGCTGTATGCTTAAACAGAAATACCGTTGCTGTTAGTAGTCAGAGAAGACCGTTGGTGCTTACTGACAGACACAACATATGGATTAACACAGTAGAATAAATCTGTCGGAAAAGTGTACTCGCTAAGTCACAGAATCTGCTTGCTCGCCATATGAGAAGACTGGTATTTTTTTCACTCACCAACAAAAGAACAGCTTGCTCCACATGACTGGGTAGTAGAATTTTGCAAGGTTTGAGTAACACCTATGGTTATTATTTATATTATTAAATTTAAAATACAGACATGCTTTTGGGTCTTACAAGTGTATGGACAGCTGGTCTTGATTTTTCTGAGGTTGTGTAAGAGTCACCTGTGGGGAAATCAGTTTGTCAGCAAGGCAACCAATACACCATTTTATTTATTGGATACAAAAATAAATTAAGAATGTTACTTAGGTTGCAAAATCAAGCACTTGAAAGTTAGGAAATACCAGATTTACAGTTGCCTATGCAACATTAATTCTGTTCCCCTGTGCACTCAATAAGGCAGGGTTCCTGTGAAATTTTTTTGAATGTGGTCATGTAAAGCCTGTATCATGGAGCATATCAAAGAGGGACAGGAATAAGGTTGTATGGACATCTGGCATTCCTTAACTTCTTAAGTGCCCAATTCTGCAACTCAAAGAACTTAGGTTTTATATAAATATAATTTCCTCAGCATTTGTAAAGTAGAAAGGTAAAGTGAAACTAAAACTACATATTGAACTGTAACCATCCCTCTACTGTACACCTTCACTGGGGTTTCACTTACAAATATTTGGCAGTGTACCCCTGACTTTTCTTCCTTGGTACCACAAATCCTTGTTAACCAAATGGCAGAAGAGTCTTATCCAAGAGAGATGGTGGACTTGGGTCCATGTGCTGGGTTGGATATTACTGGGGAGGGGACAGACTTGGAAGCTTTTACATCTGTGTGGTACCTTTAGAAGCAGATCTGAGTCTGTGTTAAGTCAGCTCTCTCCTCTCCCTGGCATCAGTTGCTTCAGGCAGATCTGTCACAGAATCACAGAACATTGGAAGTGACCTCAAAAGATCATTGAGACCAATCCCCCTGCCACAGCAGGATCACCTAGATCAAGTTGCACAGGAACATATCCAGGCCCATTTTAAACATGCCCAGAGAAGAAAACTCAGTAACGCCACTGGGCAGCCTGTTCCAGTGCTCTGTCACCCTCACCGTGAAGAAGTTCTTTCTCATATTTATGTGGAACCTCCTATGTTCTAGCTTACACCCATTGCCCCTTGTCCTATCATTAGTTGACACTGAGCAGAGCCTGGCTCCATCCTCCTAACACTCACTCGTTACATATTTATAAACGTTAATGAGCTCACCCCTCAGTCTCCTTTTCTCCCAGCACCCTCAGCCTTTCCTCATCAGAAGATGTTCTACTCCCTTCATCATCTTCATGGCTCTGCACTGAACTCTCTCCAGCAGTTCCATGTCCTTGAACCGAGGGTCCCTGTCTAATTTCTGGTCAGGGTTTTGTAAACCCATTCTTTGTTTCTTTATGCCCTCCCCAAGCTATTTGTGGGCACTTTCTTTAAGAAACAAATGAACTTAGTGTCACTGTACTTGACCCTCAGCAGTGTGCCATACACATGCACTTACAAGTGAAACTTGCCAGGTCTCAATAATGTCTCCCTTTGGATGTTTAAGATCTCAGAACGTGAGACTGTGACAGTTAAAATACTTTCAAACATTTTAATGCTTTCTTTATTAATCATTTAATGTCCTTCAGTCATGGTGCTACCACCAGAATCCTTCTGGCTGTTCACAGCAGCAGCCTCAGAGACATCCTCTTCAGCTAAACAATCTTCTCTGTGTCATTCATATTAGGCCAGGTTAATACTTACACTGTAGAGCAGCTGCAAACCCAGTCTTCAGTGAAATCCTCTCAGTTCCTCTCCCCGTCACCCTTTTTTGTGGCCTCATGTACCGTCGCTTTCTCAGTGCATGAAGCCATGCACTGGGAACGGGAGTTTGCAGCCTCCAAGATACATACATTTCTGTGTCAGAAGTGGGAATAAAGTGTTTCAAACTGTTTTCTAGAAATAAATGGGCTGTCACTGATCATGATGAAGATGTCTCAAGTGTACTTTTTCTGAAGTACAAGAAGTAATAAAAAAACTTTGTATTTTCAGTGTTAGTCATAGGATCTTTTTGTTCTTTTTCCTCTCATGTTGTTTTCCCCTTTGGTTTCAATGGGCCATTTATCAGTTTGAGAATAATCCTCAAATGTTTTTAATCCTTTTTAAAAGAGAACTAAAATTGTTTATTTAAAGCCATACAATATTAGATGAAATCAGAAGAGGTGATTCTTTCAATGCCTCTTTGTACTATTTCATAGTCAATGCTCTTAAGTGAAACCAAGTTGTTTCAAACCTTTTCTGAAAGGCACCACATTTTGGCACCACTTTTTTTCCTGTTGTGTGATTGTGTTCTGAGCTCTCTCTTCCCTACAAATATGTTAAGACATACTGGCTCTCAAAATGTGTGGGATTGGTTGAAAGAGTGTTTAGACGATAGTAATTTCTAAGTTAACTAAAAAATTAGGGTGGTTTAACAAGCTGGAGAGTATAACCTGCTGTCTCTGCTTAAAAGGAAAATGGGAGTTATTTTTCCGAGCTATGCTATGGAGCTATGCTATGTTTTGCACTGAATGCCAACACGTTAAGCGTGTTTTTGCAAACGATGTAAGGTAGTGTAAGTACTGCATAGATGGGGAGAGTGAGGTGGCTAATTTGTTTCTGTGAAATTCTCAGTGTTAGAAAGGTGGTGTGTGCCAGAGATGCACATCCTTCACCTATGGTTATAAAGTGCTGTTTACTTTTTCCTGCACGCACAAAAGCCAAGTGGGAAGGGATATTTCATAAACTCACTGCTATTGTGTCCTCTGGTCTAAGCCATAAAACAGGAGTAACAGAGACGTTCCCTTTGAACTTGAAATCCCTTTCTAAGCTGCTGATCTAACCTAAGTGAGAGAGGGAGACTATATTAGCCAGAAAATTTTTCTCTTCTTGGTACTTCTCCCTCCCTGACCATTTTCTTTCCTTTTTTTTTTTTTAAGTCCTTAAGTGAGTTTGATGCTGCACCTCTGCCCATAAATTTAAAAAAATATTATCGTAATGTAGGTCAGTGAACTGAAACGCCACTGTACACCGTGGGGGATTAAAGTCAGAGAGGCAGCCCTCTCCCACTCCTACTAGGTCATATGACAATATAAACAAGAAGTGCAAGGAGCCTTCAGCTTTTTCTTGCCCTAATCCTTTGTTTATGCAGCACTTAAACTGACTTTTGGGGTCGTCTCTGTCTGGCATTAAAGCCCTAAAGCTTTTTGAAGTTTCCCTGAAGTTAATAAAATTAGTCTGCCCTCATTGCTAGGCCCCTTGCTGCTGCTTCGGAGCAGACTGCGTATCCCTTACTGTCTTTGCAGCATTTGGCTTTTTAAGTTAATAATCTTTTATAACAACAGAAAAAGAAGTGTTTGAGAGAAAAGCAGAAAGATCTCCCAAAAGGCTGTTCAGCTAATAGGCAAAGTGATTGCCATTGTAGATGTTCTGAGAACTCAAAGGGGATTAACTTAAAATCCAGCCGATTGGAGGTAAATAACTGGTAAAGTAATTGGAAGTGTTGAGTTTCAGTTGGAGAGAACAACATGCGTTCTGTGCAAGACTAAAACAAAAAATTAACTTTTCCTTTGCTAATGTGATCTTGAAGTTAAGAAAATGAGGTTTCCTGTGCAGCAATTATGTCTACTTCACTCACTTATTTTACTGCAAGGACTGATCAATTATATTAGCTCTTGTTACATCAGGCACTCTCCAATTGGATAAATTGGATATAGGCTAATTGGGGGGCACAATACAAGATCTGTAGTATTTAGTGTATGATACGGAGACTTCATGTTGTGAAGGTTTTATTCCAAACAGCCACTTAGGAAGTCACTGGTCAATTATTATCTCAGCATCACTAAAGTGGTTGTTTTCCTAATGCCCTATAGAGGTGCCCAAAGAGTCATGGTGATATGGACAGAACATAGGGATCAGCTGAAGGTTTTTGTTTAAAAGCTGACTACCAGAGTGAAAGGAGCAGTGCAGCTGGAGTCTTTTCTTTCCTAAATTGTGTATATGAGCACAAGACCCTAAAAATTGTATTTACTTATAAAAGATGAGAGGTTTTTCAATCAGGAGGTATTAAATGAGTGTATTATTTATTTTTATATATATATATATACACACACACCCCCAACTGGTGATGGATGATGTTGTAGGTCATCATTATCAGTTTACTCTAAAGTGCACGATGCCTGTAACACTTGGTCACAGAAATCATTCTGAGGTTTTTCTGACAGTCCTGCCAGGGAGGCTCAAAAATGAGCTGCGCAAGCCTAGAATGGTTGCCCACCCTGTGATTCCATTTTTAATTAAGTTAAAGATCACTTTGAAGTGTTCTTGGAAAAATAAAATATGTTTACATTGTCCTCAAAGTTGTCTGCCTGTGCCGTTTTGGGGGAATAGCTACAAAAACAATAGATACGTGGAAAGCCCATGCTGGAATCTGAGACAAGCTGCATTTCAAACACAGAGGTAAGAAGCACATAGCTGGTGGTGGAAAGGCATATTCAGTTTTTAAATTCTTGTTTTAGGAATAAAGGATTTATAGGAAGAAGCAATTTTTTTTTATCTTCACTAATAATGTAGCTGGAACAATTAAGACTGTTTTGAGAACGTAAGTGCTTCTTCAGGTTGGAATTACCAGCTGCTTTTCCTGCTAGTCTTCTCTTTCAGACCAGAAGAAAGGAAAGCAAACCTGAAAGCTTATCTTCCCCCTCTGCCACCACCTATTATCAGTGGCTCTAGTGAAAGACATTATTTAGTTTTAAATTTAAGCCAGAAGTTGCCAAGCAGTGATACTACCATTAATGGTTCACAAGTCATTTTGAAGCAGCGCTTGTTGAGGGGGCAGGAGAGGACAGACACAGAAAAATCCCCTAAAACATAATGGAGTGTGGAGTGGATCTTCAGACAGTGGATGCTGCTGAGACATCTAAAAGCTTCTGCCAACATCCTTGACTGTGCTGTCAGCCTGTGCTGTTGTCGTCTCCACATGAAAGAAGGAAGAAAGCCTGTAGACCTTTCTCATTCTGCCATGTGCCTGATCTGAGACAGAATGAGGTCCTGTCGGTGCTGTCTAATATTGCACAGGCCTTTCAATAACGAAGTTTCTGATGTTCGCTTTACTGCCATAAGAGATGGGCATTAAAAGAGAGGCACAGATATACAACAAAACAATAGACAACAATGCTAGGGGTTCGAGTCTGTATTGGCACTGCCGTTTACGGACAAGGCATTGGGAAGGAGAGTAGCTTAATAAACCAGTAGTGTTCTGAGTCATCACTTAAACTGAATAAGGGGAGCTACTCAAATGTAGTTAAAATTCTTTACTGTCATTTTGGTCGTTGAATCCCGTAGGAGCAATTTTTAAGCAAAGCTAAGATACGAAGAGGAGCTGCAACCAGCACACACAAAAAAAATATATCTTAAGATTTAAGTAATACACCCTCACTTCTTCTGATAAGTAAATCGATGTTCTTGCTGTGGCTATAGGGTAGAGTAACTCCAGGCATTAGGTATACAAGGATATTCACACCTACAGGATTAGGCTCACTTGGCTGCACCTTATACTTTGTAATGCCTAAGGGAGGGTTGTTTATCTTGCCTTACCCACCAACCTTGCTGCCTCTTGTTCCTGATAGCTTAATTAAGAATTCAACATGGAATGGTTCTTCCCACTGGCTTACAAACCTTGAAATTAAAATGGGATACAGTGGTCATTAGGCTTTTAAAAAGCTCAACAAATCTGTGTATGTAAAGGTGAATATTTAAAAGGTTCTCTTTAGAAACTGAGAAATTCTGTCATTTCTTTGAAAGTGTAGCTGTTGGAGTGCAGGTCTGGAGCTGAGAGAATGGTTATGTAGGTGATAATGTACTCAACTGTAGGATAAATAATAGAATAAACTTTGTGTGAGCACGGATGCTTAAGTGACTTTCATGGCAAGTTTTCAAAGCAGAGAAAAGATTTTAATTGAGTGATCTTTATGGCATGTTCTGATGCAGGCTTATTCTTCCTATATTGCCAGAAAGGAGGTGAAAGCAGAAGTCTTCTATGGTTTTAGACACAAATCACCTTAAATTCAGCACTTTACGTGACTTGTTTTGGGGCTGAATGGTTTTCCAAGGACAGAGTGATAAAAGCCACCAAACTTAGTGGATCTGTTGGATATAATTTTTCTTGTCACTTTAAAATAGAGACTTATGAAGGGTGGTTTCTTTTGCAGGTGATGGATGATTACAGTGTCATTGGTCGGTCACTATTTAAAAAGGAAACAAACATCCAGATTTTTGTGGGTCTGAAAGTCAAACTGTCTACAGGAGAAGATGGAATAATAGATGGTGGTTTTGGACAAAGTGGCAAATTTAAAATCCGAATTCCAGGTAGGTGCCTGTCAACAAAAAACACTAAAATATGTCAAATGTAGGAGGATTTTCCCATATTGCAAGTCTACACATTACCAGTACTCTCCTGAAGTCCTGAAATCAGCTCATACCCTGTTTGAGAGACCACTGGTGGTTCTGCGGATTGTACCTCTTCTAATTAAATGACAGTGGTTTTGACTTACACTATGAGTGCAAATGGCCTGTGTCAGCAAACTCGGATTGCAATATGACTTCTTGTCAATGACACAGAAATCATACTCTACTCAGAAAGGTTTGTGGAAATCTCTCTTCTCTTAATATTTCTGATTTGCACCAGAGCCCATCTGAACAAATAAAGGAAAGCAAACCTGCAATTATTTTTACCTGTATCTACCTATTAAATACAGTGGATGCAAGTTTGTCAGATGGATTCTTTTCTGCACGTAACTTGCCTTCAAGCCAAAACCTGCTTGATAAATGAGTTTTTGGAAGTCTTGAGAGTTTTTTATTACTTGTGTCTCTTGGTTTTATGGTGTTATATATTACTGTATTTTTCATCCTCGGTGAATTAGAGCAAGGATTTATGAGCCTGAGGAATGATGGGTACTAGAGTTTGTAAGTGTCATTGCTGGGGTTTTTTTCTCCTTCTTCAAAGGCTGGAAAGCTATTCTAAGCCTTTTCAGAAAGCAGTAATAGGTGCTGCATTTAACTCCGATTCTAGGATAAGATTTTAACGATACTAGTAGAGAACTTTTGTATTTCTGTAGTGTCTTCAGCCCATTTGTCACTAGTTAGTCTCCCATGCTCTTTAGGGAGATGAGCAAGATTACTTGTGTTGTATAAGTGGAGAACAGAAATCACGATGCTCTATGACAGCAAACAGTCATGTAGCAATTGATGTACAGAGAAAACTGAATGTTTGCTGAAGATGGAATGTATTCCATGTAACTTCAGGATTGATGCAAATGCACTAATTTTGATCCTTGGCAAATTTCCTTATCACAAGAAGAGAATTTGACTGGACAAAAATATCTTGTGTTTTATCCTAGCTGCAATTCCAGTTTTGTTACCAAATGTTAGACTTTGCAAATATGTCTGAGCGCCTTATTAGCAAGCACAGTGCATTTTGAAATGGAGAAGTTGCATGGCATGTATGTGTGCTTGCATTTTCTAGTATACAAAAGCTTTTAAGCAGTCACCGATGTAGGTGCCTTTAGGTAAGTAGTGCAATGATGTGTAATTGACCTTAATGCTGAAAGGGGTTCTTACTGAGATGGTATCTTGTTTAAAAATGTGGTGATGTTCTTATAACTTTTCTCTTCCGGAGGCAAAACTACAATGAAAAAGAAAAACAGAAGGATGAGATTTACCTTGTCGATTCCACCTTTTGGGTGGGGGAAAGGGTTCATGGGATGGGGAGAAGCCTAAATAAGTCTTTGTCACTGTTGTGGGTGCAAGCAGGAACTCTGATTGCAAACCAGCAGTCACGTTAAGAAAATCGTACACAGATTTAGAAAATCACTTTTTCCTCTGTATATTGAGTTAGAAGAAATGACACCAAGGTGTTACTTATCTAATCTTGGTTATACTCTTCTGATGTTGAACAGCAGACCACGGAACAGAGGACCCTTTATAGTTTGTTCTTTCAATGAGAAGAGTAAGTAGCAGAATGCCAGAATTTAATACCTCTCTAAGGTAGGCAGAATAATAGAATTTGGTTTGCTTTTCTTTAGTCTGGGTCAAACTTTGGCACTCTTGTCTCGAAAGAGGCAATAGGTAAATGAGCTCAAGCTAAAGTATCAAACAATATGTGGCTAGCAGGGGAAAGAACCACAGAATTTGGAAGGGCCTAAAAACCTGTGTCTTTAAGAGTTGCAGAGATTTGTGTGTAGGGGGAGGGCTACTGCTGTGATGCTGTTTAAGTCAACTGCAGTTCACATTCCTTTGTTAGGTCAATGTTGCTTTTTTGATGTGTCTGCATCCTGTTTGTGGGGTTTGGGCTTTTTTTATTAAATTTAACTGATGAGACTCTGCACTCCTTTCCCCTCCCCCCCTTTCTTTAGCCTTGCCTTCTCTCATATAGTCTCTCAGATTTATTTTGCGAAGAGTAATTTTTCTGAAGTTATTTCCCACTGATTCCTTCACAAATGTGTCGGGGAGTGGGAGGGAAAGAAAGGAAATCTGCAAGTTGAAAACTGCCTTGGACTGCCTCAGCCTGGCAGTCAGTCCTCTTGTGTTTAAAACCAGTCTTCACCTCTGGAACTGAATAGCTTGTTCAGGTAGTGAATCTGATAATAATTGAGTGGTTTTAGAAAACTACTACATGTTAAAAAAAAAAAAGTCAGGTACATCAGAGACTTGTGCTCTGACTACTTATAGCAGACCATGGCACGTTGTAGAGTGTTACATGGTCTGGCTGGTGCCAGCAGCCTCCTGCTGCCTGCTCACATGAGCAAGTGTTGGTCTCCTCAAGTGTTATTCTGTGGTCACTAGGAAATAGCTTGTGTTTGCCTGTAGATTGCAGCTTGGAAACATTCTCTTACGTCGTCTGTGGGCTGAAACTTGGCAGACCCCACAACTGGGAATGGCAGAACATGAATCTGTTTCTTACTTTGGCACTGTTTGTGTGCAGCCTGAGTTAGATACTTCTCTCTGCTCTGAAATTACTAATTACTATCCATTCTGGAAGAAATCATAATCTCTGATTTAGATTTATTCCAGACTTGAAGCGTTAATATTTCATGAAAAGTCTTTATTATCTTTCTTTATAGTACAGAAAACACATCTAGAGTACAGCATACAATTGGAGTTTCTCAGTTGCTGAAAGATGTCAGCAGTTTGGAAGACATTCAGGGAAGAGCAGCAAGAATGCTGGAGAGGCTGAAGGGGTTGATTTATGAGGGAAAGATGAAAAGAAATGCATGAAACTTGGCTAAATGTCTAAGTGGGAGATATGATTATCTGCAAGTGTTTTAAGACCATAATGGAGAAGAATCCCTTAGGGTGGTCCAAAGAGGTAGAAGTGAAGCTAGTAACATGGACTACAGCAAAGTATAACTTGACTATTGAGAGTTGCAGAGATTTCTTGTGCTGCCAGATAATCTTTGCAGAGGAGGATGATGTAGTTCCATTTGGAGAATACCAGTGTGTATTCTCCACAGGCTAGTGCTTGTGTTGGTGGGGTAAAACAAGCAGGCAGCAGTGTGGTGGCACGCAGACAATGTATTTTGTGTTTTGGTTCTGGGTCTGCGTCCAGGCACGCTTTTATTGCTTGAGTGACAGAGTGGAACCTACTTTCTAGACTGTTTGCAGCAACATCTAGCTTAAAGAAGAATTTTTAAAGTATTTGCTGTCAGATCTGCTATTCTGTGGAACTAGATTGTGGAGCTGTTGATGCTTTCACTGAGGAAGACGTTTCAAGGCATATTAATCGATAGAATGATGCTTACTTTCCAGACTGGTTGTATGATTAAATACATTAAAAAGGGGGACATAATCTCTAACCTCACAAGAGAGTTTTGCTTAATTTAGCAAGCTGCTTAGAAAACAAACAGGATTTGAAAGGCAATTTAAACTACAGAGCTTTGGAAGTGACCTGTGTGTGTGTGTGAGAGAGGGAGCCAGCTACTGCTGAAGTGCTTCTTGCTGAGGTGGGTGATGCCTAGCAGCTGTTTTGGTTGTAAATGGTGCATAGTCAAGGTAAATGAGTGAAAAGTATTGTTCACCTTTGAAATCAAGAACAAGCTTTTGAGGAGGCAGGAACTGTGTGTTTATTTGTCTTAGTCTACAGAAGACAAAAGTTAACAATGACAGTCTTTGGAAAATGCTTATTTCAACAAATGTTGCACCTAGGAATGTCATTCTAGTTGGTAAAAAAAAAAAACAGAGGAAAGTTCAGTGAATTGTTTGAATAACTTAGTGCTAATTGTGGATTTTGTTTAACTGTCTGTCACCCAAGAATTGACCCTGTGTAACTTTGCTTGGTTTGCAAAATCATGATCTGTTGATGAGTCTCGTGGCTCTAGGTACCTCACTTCATTGGACTGGGCACACTGCATTTGTGTCATGCTTAATTATTGTAAATTGTAGTGACTTAAAATCTCAATGAAGAATGTGATTTCTCAGCCATAGTTCCCTTTCCTTTCTGTCCCTGTCTTTACTGTTTAGCCTAGCATATTATTTGGCCTTTCTGAGGCACTTGGGGTGCAGTTCTCTTCCTCTAATTTTGACTTAATGCATTAAAAATTGCTATATGTGACCTGAGTTAAAAGCGCCTTTATTTCCTAATGCAGAAGAAGCAGTGCATATCTAACACTCCTAACAGCTGGACACACTTCTGGATTCGGTAAACTTAAATGTAGTAAAAGACATGCTTTTCACAATAGGAGATACATAGAATATTCGAATATGAGATTTTCTACTTTTGTTCTTTTTACCTGTACAGGGTAACAGTAGTTTTAAGTTTGTTTCAACAAGCCAAAACAAACTTGTTGGTGGCCTTGTCTTTTGTTGCAAACAACTTTTTCCCTTGCATTTATAAGTGTTTATTACATACATAAGAGAGCAAGTCTGTTTTCACCATTTCCGCTGCTCGTTGTGGTGGTGGGACTGACTGTGCCATAGAAGTCTGTTCTGAAGGAATAACACAGATGTGTTCTGTAGTTTTAGGGGACATGGTGCCTCCAGGCTTCTCTGTTGGTATAAGCTGCCATACAGTGGTAAGAATTAACCAGTTGGTCTCATTGAGAATCCTTGACATTCTGTGTGAAGTTAAAGGTGGAGATGCTGAATGCTGGTTTCCCCCCTAACAGATGTGGCTGTGGTGGTTTTATATATTGCTGCATTCTCTTTTCATTGGATGGGCTTCCATAGTGGCTTGCAAAGTGGTCAATGACATAGTGGGAAAGCTTTGATGGAAGAACTGTAGGTGAACAGCGATACTCTGCATAATGTCAGTTCCAGTTAGAAATTGCGGGTTTAAAAGTGGGTTTTTTTGAGTCTAAATAATATGAAGGAAAATTAGAATTATGCAAAGATGGGAAAAAGCAACAGTAATATAATTTGTATATGACATTGGTTTCTGTAATTTTTCCCTTCAGAAGTATCTTAATTGTGTTTTTCATTATTTGGTTTTCATTATTAGTCAAGGGATGTCTCACTTTCTTCAGATAGTTTTCTACACACCAATGTAGCTGACATTTGTGGAATATTAGTTACAGGTATTTTTAAAAAAACAACAGAAGTTTTAGAAGTTTTAAATCATTGACTGTAGATAAATGTCGTATTCCCAACTCTGCAGTTTGGAGGGCAGCCCTCACTGACATCATCAGGAATGGGGCAGTCTAAACCTTTCCATTGCACTGAGAATAATTGAACATCCTGTCACTAAGCAGCATACTTTTTTGTGGGAGATCTTGACATTTGGAATTCTTTGCTTGTGTTGCATTAAAATAGGATAATCTCCTTCACTTAGGCCAAATGAAATTTAGGCATGTTTTAATGTCCACGTTTGCCCAGCCTGGCTCCTCTTTTAATAAAAGGAAATAAAAAGCTGTTGGCTGCAAGGGTCTGGTGGGTTGCCATTCCTGTCGGTATCAGGTAAGGCTGAGCAGGATTTCAGTCAAGAGGAAAAACAAAAGCCCAAGGGCACAGAAATCTGTGTAGCTGTGTTTTATTTAAAAGCTGGAGATTAGCTCTGCTTGTTCTTTCACAGTCTCTCTTCCCCTACCCTCTAAAACAAACAAAACCAAAAATCCTTAAGGGGTACTTGAAGCATAAATCTCCTTCTCTCCTTTTTGTGAAAATTGGCTAGTTATAGTATGGATGGAGGCTGGGAGAGGATTGTTGCCAGGGAAGCATCTCTTCCCTGTATGATCCCCTCTTGAGCAGATTAAACTGTAGCAGTGTGAAAGACCTGGTGACCACATAGGAACTAGGAGTTTGTCCTGCACTTAGACAAAATGGTTGGCCTGGAAGAATCAAGGCTACCTTTTAAGTGGTGACATCCTGTAAGCCCATATTGACCTTTGGAGCTGGATATCCAGATTTATTGACCTTAGAGTGTTCTTTTTATGGAATCAAAGTCGAGATTTATGCACATTCCTTCTGAGTGAAAACAAAAGTCAAGTGCTAGGTTTTTTAATACCTGTCAGCCTCCTCCATGCTAGTATCTGTGGAACTTGGTTTTGACTGTGACAGAATTGCAGGACTGAGTCTTTAAAGTTAGAGCTTTGATGTGTTGATTGTGAAATTGGTTTCAGAGGCAAATGGTCATTGCACAGTAGACTAGATGCTGTGCAATCTACACAGCATCTTCACAAAGGTTAAGACTTTGGATTTCAAGTTGTCATTGGAGGGTCTGTTCAGCAAGTTGTTCTTCTGGTGTGAAGGAGACATGGACTGTGGAATATCCAGGCATCAGATGGTGTAGTGGTATTTGAGTGCTGCTGCAGAGAAAAAGGTTTGGCCTGCTGTGTAAGTCCTTGTGATGGGTCTAGGGAATTGAATGAGATGGAGCTTTCCTCTTACACACTCTTTCTGTACAGAGTGGCTGCAGAAAAATGTCATAACGCGATGGATGAACCATTGTTTGTCCCACACCATATGATATGATCTGTGTTTCTTCCCTACTCATCACACACACCAATGACCATTGCATTCCCTTGAAGCTGAGTGTATAGGTCTGATTGTTCATTGGTGGTAAAGAGCAAGGGGTACCTTTTCACTACCTTGAATAACAAAACACATTATACTTTTATGATGTTAGTGTCAGAACAAACTTAGTTTTAACTCTGGGCTTTCCTTCCTTGTTTCTGCATAAGTTATTATTTCTATTAACTCTATTCTGCAGCACGTTTTTTGTGATGTTCTTGTTTGTATTTTGAATCAGTACAGATGTAGCCGACGCCTCAATCTAAAGAAAATTGCTTTGAAAAGAAAGGATTGTTAAGACAGCAAAGTTAAGCATTTAAAACTTCAGAACGTGAAAAAGCATATCTTAATTTGCTCTCCATTGTGAGATGCTTTCCGATAACCAGGAGCAATTACATGATTGCATTCCCTGTGCTGACACACACAAGGAGAATGTTGCTGGTTTAGTGCAATGCCTCGTAATTGAGCTATTGTCCTGTTTTGTGTTTTTTATTCCTCAGTGAGTAATAAACTTTTACTTTTTACACTTCACTGGAATGTAAATATGAAATAAATTATTTGTGCAATTTCAAGGGGGTACAAAAAAAAGAAAGATCTAGCAAATAGGATTTGTTTGACCATTGCACGGGGTATCTTTATCTCTACAGAACCTCTGCCACTTGGGAAAGTTAAAAAAATCCCACAACTGAAAATAACCCACCTGTGATCACTTGTATGCTTTTTCTTAATATTAGCTTCTAAACTCCATTCCAAGCCCCCTTTCACTTTCAGTGACGTGGGTAGTCAGCTGTCCAAAGTGCTCACCAAGGTAAGCCCTAAAGAATGAGTTCCTTTTATTTAAAAACAAACAAATAAATAAAAGGAAAAAACCCCAAACAACAAAAGGCCAAGACAAAATAAAGACTGTTTCTTTTCTTAGATAAACTCAGATCATATATATAAGATTCTCCTAAGCCACAAGAGCTAAATACATAAATTAAACCGAGATTTGCACTCCGTTGAATGATTTTTAGAATCTGGGATTTCAAAAGAAGTGCACTTACCTTGAGATTTGTGGTAAAACTGTGAGTGGTTAGTGCTGCTGTGTGTATTGTAACCTTACTTCTGTGTAGGGTCTCTTGTGGTCATAAGTCTTTCCAGTTAATCCAGGCTTTGTTATTTGGGAGGGATGCAGTCGTTGCAGAAAGTGGCATTCCCTGGGCGAAAAGAAGCTCTTACATATTTAGGGCTGCTACTTTGCTGAATTTTTAATAGTCACCACAGCAGCTGTAAGCTCCTTGGACCCCGTTGCATACTCCAGAACACTGGCAGAACATGTCTGTAGTTGATGTAGCTGAGCAGGCTTCTGTGTTCTGAGCTTGAATTTACCATCACATCACTTCTAACTTGAGTTCCAATTTATCTAATGCCTTTTGGCTTCATTCTGATGCTGTGTTTTACTGCCCCATCAGGCTCTCAATAGCCTTGTCTAACGTGCTTAGGAAATCTTTTATTAAAAGGGAGTCTTTCATTGTCAGTTACCTTTCTTTTGAAGGAAAAAAAATAACCGTGTTGGTGTGTGTCAAAACCAAGTTTTCAAAATGAAGAAACGAACAAGCTTATTTCTGCTATAAAAGTCATCCTGCCCTGTTTTGAATAGGTGATAGTTGCAAAGTTCCATAAACATATGGCTGCAGAATTGACCTGTATGCAAGCTTTAAAATTTTTGCTGCACTGTCATTTTGGCTGTCTGTCTTTGAGTGTAGGTGCCTTCCTACAGTCACTACAGGCCAAGTAACCTGTTCTTGACAGATCAAATTTTGCACTGAATTTTTTCTTCACTGGGTTTATACTTCTGAAAATGCAAGCAATTTGGATTAGAGCATGGCGTGGAACAGCGGCTTTGCTGAAGTGAGTACTACACATCCTGCATGCGAGCAGGATGCATGTGCTATGTTCTGATTTTTTTTTTTTTGTTATCCTTTTTAGGTGTTTCATTTTGCAAATTCAATACACTCTTGCTGTAATTTGAAGTGTGAAAACATTTTTTTTTTCTTGAGTAACAATATAGCTAGCAGTGGTTTTTATTATGTGTCTGTTTGGCTGAGCAACCCTAGCACAAGCAAAAAAATAATCCTGTAATACTTGCTGTGTCCCAGGGCAAATGGGAATATCTCTCTCTCTCTCTCTCTCTCTATCTCTCTCTCTCTCTCTCTCTCTCTCTTTTCAATCCACATCTCGTTCAATATAAGGACCCTGATACTTTCCTCTACAGATTTGGGATGCTTCACTGCGTGTCTTCAAAAAAATACTGTAGGGACCAGGGTTCTTCTGAGCAGTGACAAAACATGTATGTATGATACAAATTTGTATTGGCTCACCAGTACTCACTTAAGTGTTGTCCTTCTGAATTCAATGATTCAAGTGATCATAGAATGCTTCAGAAAATGTCCTGGGGACATGCATGTTCTACAGTTGCTTCTTTACCGCTTTAGATGTTGAAGGGGTGCTGTCTCCGAGAGCCCTCTTGTTTGTGTAGTACAAGGAAGTGGAACCCACGAGAACTAGGTTGTGTTCCCAGGTCTGTATCTATTTATACACTACCAGAGAAGCATTTATTTTATACATCTTTATTTCTGCTCTCTTACGTGCCAAATGGGATGCTGCTGTCTTTGGATGTTAGAGTCCTCACTCATGGCTTTGCAGTATTTGGGTGAAAGTACTTGGTTCTAAGCCTTAACGTAATTTAACTTTGATCTTATGTAAAGCCTCCATGAGGGTAGCTCATGCATTCAGATTGCCCTCTTGCAATGAAGTTTCTGTCCCTTTCTGTAAACTGTTTGTGCTTATTTACTTGATTTTGATCGTTCATCCCTTGGGCCTTTCACCTTCCCTTTCCACCAGCGTTTGTTCTGATACCTTTTTGAAGTCTGAGTAAAAACATACACCATGGGGGCTTCCTGGAGGCATGGAGCTTTGTGGTTTGCAAATTGTAGGCTATTTGAAGTATTGGCTCTCAACGGTGGCTGGCGCTTGGTGGATGGGAACTGTTGTGTGACAAGGACGTTAACCTTGAGAAGCTGATCTGTGTTTTGAGTTTGGGGACAAGAAAAACAGTTGTTCTTAATAGTGTGCATTGATTTCAAGGAAGTCTGTATAAAGCAGTCTTGGGTTTGTGTTTTCACAAAGGGATTTCAGTGTTTAATGAAAAATAGGAAATAACTGGAGCTTCAATAGACCTGTTCTGGTGGGGGGAGTCTGCTGTAACATGATTTTGTATAATACTGTACATAAGCAACAAAAGCATTTCCTGCCTGTAACTACAGGATTATTGCATTACAAAAAGCTGCAAAAAATTGCTTCAAAAGTACTTAATACCAAGAATAAAAGTTTTAGGTAGAATAGAGAAAATCGTCATCTAGCGCTTAAAAGTCTTTTGTTTAGTATCTGAGCTTGCAACTTCAATCACAACAATTCCATATTGTGTGCTTTGTGCTGTGTGTTCTATCATAATAGTTTTCTAAACCTCTGAGCCCTGTTTCTCCCACCCCTCATCTGCCCCACGTATTTCAGGTTAGGAAATCAATGTGGTAATTGGGAGAAGCTGTTCTTCCCTGCTGTAACTAATGAACTGCCTCATGTCATTTTTCTGATTTTTTTTTTTTTTTTAATCCTAATCTCTCTACTCTGCCCTCCCCTCTCAATTCCCTCTGTTTCACCATTTATGTTTTCTTACTCCTACAGCCCCTTGCTTTGCTGGTGTTCCTTACCCACATGATGCTGAGCAGCCTTTGCTTTTTGTAAAGTCAACATTTTAACTACAGAACCCTGATCCAAGAAAATGGACCTGTGCCCATCCCTTCAATTACGTTTAATTTCGTCCTAAACTGTCTCGTTGTGTATAAATGAAGAACGTTGTTTGTATGGCCCAACCTCTTGCTGTGTACCTGAGGATGGTTTTGCTGCCAAGAACGCGTTTAGTTGTATCAATGCATTTGTTTCCCTTCATAGTCTTCTGAAAGAACAACGCTCCTGCTTTCTGAATTGACCAGTTCATGTTTGAATGTGTTAGGCAAGGGACTGTTTACCTGTGTGCTCCCGCATGGGATTTCATCAGGATTGGCATTATGAATGCAACACAAAGAATATGCATTTGTTTTCTTCATGCTTGCAGTGAATTACCTTTTCAAGCTAGCATAATGGTAACATGGGCTGTGCCAGCAGCGTGTGCCAGGTTAACACCACGGGCAGGAGAGAAAGAAGACATTTTCAAGGACTGAAAGTGTGCTGAAGAATGTGAGTTCCTGCTGACAGGAGCAGGCTGTGTATCACGAACTGAGGATTTTCTTTTCATGGCTCGTTACAATTGACTGTTCTCACAAGTACCTCCTCAGAAGATGTTCAAAGATTATAGTCCCTCTAGAGTTTGTGTGGAAATTGATGCGTGGTTTCCCAATCTCAGGCCTTTTTTACCCTAGTTGTTCTTCATATTTTCCTTGTTGTAAGCAGGTTGAGGACATAATGTAATTTAGTTGTGGTTTTTGTTTGTTTGTCTGTCTTGAAATTGTGCACATTCAGACCCTGATCGATTGACTTGCACCGTTATCACCATTTCTATTGGTTTAATGACCTAGGCTCTGTCTTCATTTTTACTTCCTTTTAAAAGAATCTGAATATTTTGAGACCCCTTTTCTATTGACTAAGCCATACGTAGGCCAAACAGAAATGGAAGGCTTTGAAGCAAATCCTAAAGTAGGTATTTCTCTTAATATTTGCCAATTTATTCCTAAGAAAAGTCAATTCCTCACACATGAAAATACAATAACTTGCCTGCGTCCAGGTTATTATTGTGTATTTCACTAGTGTTTACTCTTAAATATATGATTAGGTTTTAGAGTAAGGGCATGCTGGAGCAAAAGCAAAAGTTATTCTCATTAAGAACTTGTTTCTTACAAGCACTAGGAGAAATCAATTTTATTTGACATTTGGAAAAAAATGTAGGTAGATTAACAACAGATTTTACGTGTCTTTAAAGCTCAGTCTTACAGAAAAGTACTGATATTGTACGGAGATTGTGCTGTGGAGTTTTGCAACAAGTTGGATTGAATAACCTTACATTTTGTAAAGAAAGGATGGATTTATATTATACACAAATGGTTGCTTTGAGGATGGTTAAGGAGAGAGAAATCCTGAAGTTTCCTGTTTCTGCTTGCTGATGCTTGGGAATCTCATATCAAATACCTGTTGACTCTGCCTATACTTAAAACTTAGAAGCTTATATTAGATATGTTTTTCATTTGACGACACACATATGTATGGATTAGATGTATAAGTGGAAGCAAGTTATGGATGAATTCCTTGCTGCTTTCTTTGACCAGGTAGTTAGAATTGGTTTGGGATGGAACCAGAGGAAAAGACCAGCTGTAAGCAAATTGATGGAGGGTATTTCAGTCCACCCCTGCCGATTAGTTCTAATTGAAGCTGTCTGAGCCAGTCTTAATACAATTTAGTTATCGCTAGCCAGAAGGATTTTATTTATGGAACAGGCACTGTTGGAACTTCCTCCGACCCCGGAGAAGCTGTGAACAGAAGAGAACTGATCATGCAGGCATGCCTGGCTAGCGTATGCATTTCTTTAATAAGGCAGGGATTGATGTCTCTTGCAGTTCAGGGGTTAGGTAAACAGCAGTCCCTTGGTTCAAGGCTCTCCATGTTCAGCTGTTTGTTTATACAGATCTCAGAAGGTTAGGCTAGCCTTCTTGACATCCCAGGGGAGCTTTCCTGACCATGGTATAACCTCATCTGCTCCAGAGTTGCTCAGGAGGTGTTGCATCCCTTTTTAGGAAAGGTACTGGCCAAGTGGAGTGCCTGCAGCTCATACCCACTCTCTAGGAAAGGTGGATGTCATGGTACTGCTGGAGACTGGGTCTGTTTTCAGTAGCTCAGAAGTAATTTGCATGTGTAGTGTATGTAATTACTATGCTTTCGTTCTCAGACTTGATATTTGCACACAAGGATGACTACAACATGTAACTTAGAGGTTCTGACTGAATTACAGTTTTGAAAAAATCAATGATACACAAGATTAATTTCACCAGAATTTGGTAGTGGTAGTCCTTTAAATTGAATAGCATAAACTCTGAATAAATGAGTAGCCACGTTAATATTTTTGTATTTAAAAAATTAGTGATGGTTACATGTTTAACATTGAGTTAGAGCGTGTGTCTCATGAGGTTCATTTTCATGGCTGTTGTATCCCAGAGAACCTCAAGAGAGGCAGGTGATGGTCACATGAGATGTGAAAAAGAAGTAGTGCAAATTTGTTTTAGTCTTCCTGCAGTGTGGTTTTGATGATGGGGGTTGTTGTGGAATTTGAGGACAACTTTGCTCAGGGTTGCAAGTATGCTTTATTGTGTGTGTGACTGGCTGCTTTGAAAATGTGACATGTTATGAAGTTGGCCTTAATCCCAGAATTTGTTGAATTGGTTTTTGCTGATTTGACATTTGGCAAATTGTACCTCATTTTTCTGCTGCACCTCTACTCAGTAGCCCTGCAGACCCAGACAGACAACACTGAGCTGTGCACCTACGTCACAGCTTGAGAAATAGTACCATAGTATTACCAGGGTTGGAAGGGACCTAATAGATCAAGTCCAACCCCTACGTTGTACATATGGGGGAAACTGAGGCATGGATGTGGGCTGTGAATTGTCACTGGACACTTCTCAGAGAGCAGAGATCTGTACAGGTCCTTTGTGTTTTGTAACCCCCAGTGTCATGCTGCTTGACCTGCAGTGTTGTAGTCTTCTTGGGATGGGTTCGTGTCAGTTTTTCAGCCTTTGAGGTAACCTGAACTTTGACTGGTGGTCTTAAGATGGTGCTGTTAAAGTCTCCTGTCCTGTAAAAATCTGTATGGGTGGCATCTCAGCCGAGAGGTGAGGTGTTGAGGGAGAGAGGGGGGAGGTGGGAGGCAATTTTCATGCTGGCTGAGGTTTCAAAGTGCCAAAATATGAACATCTTGTCACTTGTAAATATTGTGTGGGGTCTGACTTAAATGTTAGGTTTCATATTTAATCAGAATTAATATGATAACAGGAATTGTGATAAGTGAAGCGAACACAAAGAGATTATCTTCTTAGCCAAATGTATCCATTAGCTAGGAAATATAGGTTTCTATTAAATGAAGCAGACAGATGGGCTATTGGAGGTGACTGAGAACAGGAGGAGGAGGAGGCTCAGAGGTGAAAGTTGAGTTTTAGAAAATCTCTATAAAAATAAAAACAAACCATTCATCTTGATGGTTGGCGTTTTACCCTCCCGTTGCACTTTAGGGATGGTGCTTCGATTCCTATCAAGAACATTATGCTGAAACTTAATCTAACAGAGCACTTACTCCTGCTGTATTCTGGCTCAGCAACTTGCTTTGCTCCCCCAGAAAGAAATGGCCAAGAAGGCTTCAAATACAGGACCGTGCTGTGCCAACGTCAGGGAAGTTGCTGTGTTCAGTTCCCAGGGAAGGTAGATTGAGTCTTGTCTCTGTAGTCTTTTTTTTCCCTTTTTGGTAGGGAAATGCATTGGGGAAACAAAGTCATGTTGCAGCACTTCAGAGCAGTTGTCAAGTAAATTATTCATCGACCTATATGCATGTATGAATGCGAAACCCTATCTAATAACTGTTGGAGCAATGTTTGTAGCCAGTGTTTGAAACCAATGTTATAATAGTGTAAATAATTTTAGATAATGCAGATAACAGGAAGAAAATAGCGTAATTAAAAGAATTTTACAAGATGCACAATTCGCTAAAATGGATGAAGTAAAGAAAATACATGAAAAAGAAAATCTGTAACAGCACAAACATGACAGGAAACATCTGTCTTGTGAGCCAGTTCTGGACTGGTGACAGCCTCACTTCTCCACTGCTGGCCCCAGAGAGTCATGGGCGCTCTATTACATTGAGCAAGCGTCAGACCCGCAGCCTCAGGAGCCAGTGGCTTGGTTCTGCCAGAACTGGGGAACTTCCGATTGGAGATTTTGTGCTGGTTTTAAGTCTGCGTACACTTTACTTGAAAAAGAAATGAAAAGAGCAATGTACAGTGGTGCTTCCTGGAAAGAGTGCAGTGACTGTGAATAAATTGAAGTTAATGTTTCTGAAAGTTGTTCCAAACAATTGGATCTGATTGTTGTGGAAACAATTCTATATGTCAGTGGTGACTGTCTAGTTTGCTTCAGTTTTTCCCCCTCTGGAATTTGAGGAAGGTGCCAAACTTGCTTTGGCTAATATTTGTGTGGAGTTTTAGACTGGGTGGTGGTGGGGAGCTAGAAAAAGAAAAAATGTGTGGCAGGAGGGAGAAGCAGCATCTCTCTTCAGTTTGGCATTTCCAGGCTTCAGATAGAGTTTTATAAATAAATTTTATGTTCTTCTATTTAAATTTGTTGTCTTTGTCTGCATTACTTCAGCTTGATTTTCCTCTTAAGCCTTAAATGTTAACAAAACTGGGTCATGCAGAAGACCAAAGTGAAATTTTCTTGTCCCATCACCCTTGTCTTGCTGTCCGTCTTTGCAAGCCAGTGCCAAATTACCAGTGACCCTTCATTTGAAGAGTGTGAGCCGTTGGAACCTGTGGTTCCAAGATGCTTTTAGAAACATGAGCTTTAAAACCAGCTTGATATTCCCCTGTGGTGTCCCTTGTGTATACTGACTCTTTTTACATTAATTTTTTCTCTTCCTCCACAAATGATAGTTAACAGGGAGGAGAAAAAGACATCAGGGAGAATGGGGAGAGATTGGTGATGGCTGAGAGATGCCCATCTGCTGCAGTAGCATAAGGAAGGCGATTGCAATGCCCCATTCCTCGTGAGGTGTGTGTGTCCTCTACCGGCTTTGTGGGGGGTGTGGGAGGTGTGGAACCATTTCTCAGGCTGCCCTGTCATTCCCGCTTGGCAACCTGACACATGGGCCCGCTTGCTCACATTGTTGTTTTTAGGGAGGGAGGGAGGTGACTGAGTGGCTAGGCCCCTGACAGGCCAGTTTAAAAACATTTATAAAACTTTTATTGGGCTGCCACCCTTCCAGATAAATATTTTCTGAGTTTATGGGCTTATTTTAAGGATTGAAGCTTAATAGCAGCTTTGTAGCCCTATCCATCCTGAAAATAGCCTTTTGGCAAGTCCCATCTCTGGAGGCTGCCATGCTTTTCTAGCTCTTTGGAGTTTCTTCATTGCTAAATTATTACTCTTGTGCCTCCTTCCAGCTTTGTATGACTAAATGGGACCAACTGTTAAATGAGTCTTTTCCCTTCCCCCAGCCATGCTGAGAGCTGAAAGCTGATCCAGTGTCCCGTATTTGGTCATCATGAGAGGAGAAATAGTGCAGTAGTTGTAGACTTCCTTTATTTCCTTTATTGAATTGGGTTTGTTAGACCGGCTTTGTTTGTGTCTTAATTATCAACCTTGTTAACGCTGCATGTGGTTTTAAGATGGTACATGGAGTGGTGGCAGGTCAGACATCTACTGGAGTGTCTCGGGCACTTTCTCAGTGTGCTTCCACAGATATAAAAGCTTTACCGCACGTCTCAGCATCCAGCAGTGAATCCAGTGGGCTCGCAGCCAAAGCTGTATGCAGGAATGCTGATTGTAGTGCTGCAAGGAAGATGGAGCTGCAGTTTGAACATTGATGCCTTTCGATCTCGCTATGTTGTACCTAAAGAGGATTCATGGATTTTAGAAATGGCCTTTGCTCCACACTGACTCAAGACAATGTGAGTGAGTTTTGGCTGCTCTCGGGAGTTCTGTATGTGATCTGTGTTTGTTGCAGGTCCAGAAAAATTAGTGTTTCTGTTGCCCAGTGCAGTTGCAGATCTCCTCTTTTCTTACAGACACAGTTGTTAGCATCTAGAAGGAAAGTGAGTTATTTCTTTTTTGTCACTTGCTCAGTTGTATGTTACAACATTATTTTCAATCACAGGTTTCCTCAAGAGCAAAATTCTCACGTACAGGTTTCTGTGTGGCATCCTTTGTCTCATCCTGAGTTTTTCAGGAGCGCTGAGGTGCTTTCTGTGCGATGTGCAAACTGCAGGAGCCCCCTTTCCACTAAACGTGAGTGCTGGTCCCTCAAGCATATTCAGGGAGGTACATGGGGTAGGAAACATTTTCAGGGTTGGATTCAGCGGTTCCTGTGAAAGGCAACTGTGGAAGTGACTAAGATGAAACAGGCGTTTTAGGACAATTGAAGAGACTCATAATTTCAACTCCCTTAATAGTATTATTTGATCCTAACAGAGTTAAAAAACAACGAACCCCAGTTGCTTTATTTCGGGTGAGGTCAACAAGTCTTACACAGTCAGGGAACTCCCTTTTCCAGAGCAGTCACAGTTCAGCAATGCATTTTCTGGTTGGTTTTTTCCCCTCTCCTAAAAATAGAAATATCTATTTTGGAACAAAACAGTGTCCTGAGACATTTGTGCCTATATTTCCATTACTTCTGTTTGTTTGTCTGCACGTCTTGGAAACTTGCCTAAAAATGGAGCTGATGTAATAATCATGGCTTTCTGGACACCTAGATCCTCAGTCCTTGTAACCAGTGAATTTGCTTAGATGAGGAAACTGTTTTCTTTTTCAGGATTGTTTTTCTGCAAATGTTAGACTGATAAAGAAGAAAGCTGTGTGAATGACAAAAGTCATATAGGTAATGTAAGAAAGAGTTCAAACGTCTTGGAAGCTTAACTAACTAACTCACCACAGCCTGTCTCAGTGTAAGGCAAAGAGGTAAAGGTGTGGCTGTTTGCAGAAAACTGAGCTCTGGCATTACATGCGGAGTTTCTGTTTGGTGTAATTCTGGGCAAAGCTGGACAGCTTGAATTTTTGTATATTCACATATGAATTTTATTGCTATATTTCTTATGTAAATATAAGTGATAGTAACTGTTTGAAGTCTTTTTCCCTGATACTTTCTAGTAGTGGTCATCCTATGTTTCACAGGCAGATGGAGTTTATGCTTCTGACTCCAGTGTAGGAAGGTCTTGCCTGTGTCCCAAAGATGTGGAACATAGACCTGGAGAGATTCAGTTGCCAGCATGTTTATTGCAGTGCGGTGAAGAGGAATTAAGTGTTTTTGTTTATTATCAGTATAAGACTCTCTCCTGGAGATTTTGCAGTGGATTTGATGATTGTAGGTCAATTATCAGGTCAGCCAGTAGCCTGTTGTGCGTTTTTTTTTTTTTTGGTTTTTGAATTGGTTTGTCGTAGTGTTCATTGTCGGTTGGGGATTAAGTTCCAGATGAAAACGGGTGGTAACTTAGCTTCCAACATTTGCAAAGCAGCCTGAAAAGGCAACTGAAAATAAACTTCAGGAAAATATAATAATTCTCCTTAAATTATAGCATCTTATAGTTCTAAGGATGCAAAAAGATGATGTTTTTAGAAAATGTCTTTTTTCACTTTCTCCTTCTGATACCTGCTGAACATTACATTGTGACGAGACTTTTCCCACTTCAAATAACTTGATACACATCAGTGCTTTTGCCACAGCAAGATACCGTAACTGACAAGAGTTCCACAAGCTGTTCTCCATTGCCTTTGGTGACACTCAATCTGTGGCTGTATAAGGTGAGGGTACCTTGGAGAACTGTACCAAGGAAGATGTTCTGCAGGCTGTGTCCTTTCCTTCTGACTATTGATGCCCTGGCAGTAGCAGCTGTTGGCTCGTGTCACACACCATTATATGTTAATCCTTTTTTCAGTTCAGCTTTAAATCAAAGCTAGTAGCAATATTTTATCCTCCTTGTGAACAATTTCAGAGAAAACTGCTGGAATAGTGAGTGTGTGTATTTCAGAGAGTTACATATTCTTTTCCAAAATACCAGAAAATGGTAGAAACGGTCTCTCTCAATTTACATTCTAGAAGTGGATACAAATAGCTATTAACAACTTTCTCAGTATACTGTGGGACAAAAATAGGTGTAATGAGGGTGCAGGTACAGAAACTGGTAGGAGATGTTATTCTTAAGGTTCTACAAAATTAGAGAGAATTTTGAGAACTGTTTAGGTTATGGGTTGTTTTGGTTTTTTTTTTTAACCAGTACGGTTGGAAGACCCACAGCCCAGGCACAGCCTGGGAGATACTTCTGATTCTTATTTAACTTTTGAACTCTGTATCTGTGTTTTCTTTTGTTGTGGTTAAAATTTCACATCAATCAAAAGTTAATGCTTCTTAAGCTTGTAATTTACCTTCAACATGATTCTTCTTGCTGATGTACAGATGGATCAAGCACTGTGGTTCTGATGGGAAAATATGAACTGCAGACATGAATTAATGCTCTGCAGGCAGAAACAGTGAAACAATGGACAAATACAGCTTTAGGGGAAAAATACACTTCTCAAGTTTTGTTGTAAAATAATTAGCCTTCTGTGGTAGGCACAGAGACCACAGAAAAGGGACAGGAGCTGCTCAGTTGCCTGTGATTTGACTTAAAGTTTATGACCTTGAGTAATGTGCCTGCTCAACTGCACTTAACAAAAGCATATTTGATGAAATGCTAAACTCATGAATTACATCTCCACGAAAAGCCTTTTTCAAAATTTGTAAAATCAGAAATAAATCAAGAACTTCAGACCTCAGTGGAGTTGTTTAAACATGAAATGAAAAGGAACAGGCAGCTTCATCAGCAGTGACACTCTGTAACCTTAATCCGGAGCTACGTATTACTTATTAAAAAAGGGCTCTGTATTTCAAGGTATTGCATAAAGAATTGCAGCATTCTTGACCCCATTTTGTAAGTGATGACAGAGATTAAATAATAATGTGAACTTACAGAAGCCAAGCAAACCAAACTACCTAGTCCTGGGTTTCTAAATTTTCAATCCAAATGTTTATCCATAAAGGCTCTAATAACTTGAAAGCAAATTGTGTTATAATTTTTGGGCTTCTGTAAGGCAGTACTTGTTCCTCTGTGTTCCTTGGTTTGAGCAATAGTTGCTGGTTCAGTTGCGTTCACATGTCTACTATTGAATGTCTAGAGTTACTCCCAATTTACAGTTACACGACAGGTAGAACACAGTTCACTTACGAGAGAATGTGTGCTGTCCCTGCTACACAAAGCAGCAAGTACTCGTACCCCTTGCCATAGAGCTGTCACTCCTGGGAGCTTGGGTAGCATCAAAGAGAGTGTTCTCTCTTTTATTGCCTGGTCAATTTTATGTTGGTTGTCTGCTTCAGTAGTATACTGAAAGTATTATGTATTGTTGTATGGCTTTTTAAGTAGTCAGGTGCCACTGTGTTGAAACAAAAATGAGGAGTGTTTCCTTTGACTGTTGCACTAGATGTTAAGATTGCTGTAGAGCAATGGAAGTGCAACTATTTTTTTCTTGGTGAGATTTTAGTCTATTTCTCACCTTTAAGCAGATCAGATCTAATGCTAAAGCAATGTATACCACATTTCTGATGAAAACTGGTAATTACCCTGGAAAACTGGATAGATTTTAAAATTGGTTTTAGTTCGCAAGAAAGTTTGAAATGCATAATGATTCTGAACGTTAACTTTTTACTTTGTCTGTGGAACTTCTGAAGGGAGACTTGCATTTCTTGGCATTGGTCAAGTAGTCTGGTCTTCATAGACTTGCCGTCTGTAGTGTCTTTGTGCTAAGTGTTCCCCCTGGGGCACCATCTTATGTTTTAATTCGCAGTTTCAGTTGCTGATGTATGGGCTCTTCTGTTAAATAACTTTTATTTTCTATGCCATTATGCCTGCATACTTTACTTGATTTGTGTGGCATACAAAGTGTTTTACCCCTGTTGTGTTTGGAACTGGTTTGTAATGGAGTTACTGTTCTGTAATTCTGACTGAAAGTTACAACTTTATCAACGAACACAAAGTACTTGTTCTGTTTGAAAAATCTGTGTTTTCCACTCATTGTGAAACTTACCCATTACGTGAGCTGGGTTTTATCATTTACATAAAACAAACCACTATTTCATACATGCTGAACATTAGGATTTGTTAAAGATTCAGTGGTATGTAGAGCACTTACTGCTGTGAACACAAGTGAAGAGCTTCTGTAAACAATTGATTCAAGATTTCAAAGTAACACCAGTGCTGAGAACACTATTGTGCTCAACTACGCTGTCTCGTTTCTGCAGATTAATGAATCACTGTTTGTTATCTCAGTGATAGTGACTGTGTGACTGCTCAAACTGCATCACAAATGTGCTATAAATTCATAACCTCTTTAAATCCCAGTGAAGATGTTCTGTCATGCATATGATGTGCCAAGGAGTATATTTGCACTTATGGAGGCTCAATTGATGGGCACTAACTTGCTTTTTGTCTAAGCTGTAAAATTGCAAATGGTTGAAAATCATATATTTTGTGCCAAGATCAGGAATTTCTGCCTGCAGTTGTGGAGTGATTTAGAGCAATTCAAGAAAACAGTCAGGTGTTGACTGGTTAATATACTAAATCTTGCGTTCTGACTATACACAGGTCTGTGACTATACTCTTGTTGCTGGTGCTCATAAACTTACTGTGCTCAGAGGTTCTCAGGCTCCCTTTTTTCCCAGTCTTCCTGCTTCTCTTCCTAGCTTCACTTATATTTTTGTTCACTGCATCTGTGATGAAAAAACTATGTATGTGAGGAAAGTTCTTTGTTGTATGCTTTACCAGGGTGTACCTGTGTTAGTGACATTAAGGTGGTCACACTTGCAGACTTGGTGGTTGTACTTTCTATAAAGCATTTTGAATCTACTCTCTTCCATCTAAATAGGTAGCATTGCAACTAACAAATCCGTTTGTTAATGGGGCCTTTCAACATTATGCCAAAAAAAAGTCCAGAAGCCTACTGAATTTTGAAGTAGAGACTGGCTGCGTTTGACTTGAGAGGGCTGAATGCTGGTGCAGCGCACAATACTCTCATGTATTACTGGGTAATGTTGTGATATGAAAAAATATGCAAACCCATACACATAAACACACACTGTACATGGTAGCTGCACATCTTCAGCTTGTGTGGTATGATGCACACACTCATGTGCACGCCCACACACACTAAACCTTTGCAGGTCAAAAAGTGAGGATAAACTTTTGAACCCAGCTGCTTCCAAATTAAGTACATGTGCAGGGACCACCAAAGCTGGGGTTACCGTATTCCAGAAAAGTGCTGGACACTGACACCCACATATTGTACTACAGGAGACTTCTTGTTCTTCCTTTAGAGCCTGAAGGACTATGCGTCGAGAACAAACTGTCCTCTTTGCTCTCTCCTTGTCACCAGAAAGGACAGGCAGCAGTTTGGTGACTTCTCCCTTCGTTATGGAAATGGGACTGATACAGTAATCAGGATGCTACATATGGAGCTTTTTAAATTACTGCTCTTCAGTCTTTTGTTAGCCTTCATTATTCCTGAAGAATTTTTTCGAGTCGTAAAAAATGACATTTTTAATATGCAGAATTAAAAAAAAGGCAATATGAAGAATACATTTTTTGTCAATAAGCTTTTACCTTTTAAACCAGTTATCATAGTTTCTGCTCTAGGTATTTTAATTGAAGATTAACTACAGTTAAAGAGTATACAAATTTAGCTAGTACATATTTGGAGTAGTAAAATGTGACTGAATAAAAGGTGGGAATATAGTGTCCTGCGTGTTATAATTTTAGATTGCAGAGCACAACCTCACGTTCATTAGAAGTCAGCATGGCTGACCGACAGGTTCTTGTAATGTTAAGGCTATTTTTTAATGTAGGGTTTTCTTGGATGTCCTTTTGTTACAATGAAATTCACTAAAAGTACACTTTGGAGTTGCAAGTTGGGTAGGTCTCATCTGAGTGTTGGTTTTGTTTCTACTGCCACTAAAAAATTGTCCTGTCAAAGCTGATGCATGCAAGTATGAAAGAAAAGCTTAAAAACGATTGGTATATGTGACTCACTTCTGACCTACGGTAGAAGTTATGTTGGTGAACTCTTTGCTTATTGTCTCCAAACTGATAATTTTTCTTGCACCCAGAGCTGAATTCAGGTAGCACACAGATTGCTTGAGCTATGTGCATTTAGTTTTGTTTAAGAGGAAAGGAGTTGAGGATGCTACTTCATTTTAACAACCCACAAGTCTCTTGGGCAAACTACTTGGTTTCCTTCCAGAAGGTTAGGCTGTCTTCCCCATGGTATTCCATATCTCTTCCAAAGGATACTTGTCCTCAGAAAAATCTTAAGACTCATTGTTTAAGCCTGTTTGGAAGCGAGTGCATCTGGGAGATTTTTGTGATGACTCAGGTTTTTTTTTTTACTAGAGCTTAGATTTCAGCAGCATAAGCATTAGTATAAACTTAGCATAGATCCATAGCCTTCATGAGCTGTGTGTCAAAGACACATTTTAATGAATACTTAGGAGTTTCCTCATCACCAGTGAGCAAGATGGGGGAATGCTGCTGCTTCTATTATGACCTGTGAGGGCTGAAATAGCTCAGCAAATCAGGGGATGGGATTGGCGCATTGACCTGCACCAAGATGGGCTTCCTTGCTGGACTTCTGTGCCATGCCACTGTCTGCAGGGTGCATAGATCTTTAAAAGGAGAATGTGACTTAATACTGTGGTGCACTGCAGACCGCCTCCTCAGGTGTCTGCTGGTAGGGAAGGAACCTGGGTAAGGTAGGACCTGAGGCTTGATTTAATATGGTATAAGAGAGTTGCTAGCTTTGTGCAGTCAAAATGGTTATCAGCTAGGCTTGCCTTGATCCATGACACTTTCCTTCCCTTTTCTTTCTTTTTTTACTGTTCTTGTTGTTTCCTCTCAGTGTAAGTGAGCCACAGATTTGCCATGATTCTGCTGCAAAATCAGTAACAGCTGTTGGAATTCTAAAATGGCTTCTTGGTTGCCGTCACAGAACCTGCAGTTGATCAGCTCTGCCTTGAGCAATAAGTAGAGGCATCAGGACCACTGAGGCTAACTGAGAGAGTAAGGGTGGAGGGAATTAAAACCCTGAGGCAGAGGTCTAAATAGAGAACACAAGCACAGATGTATATTGGAAGGGACATTGTTCAGTTTTATTGGATGTCTCTTTAGATGCTGTGAAGTACAAAGTTGACTGGAGCAGTATCATAATGGGAGCTACGAAGAAGATACAGAAGAGGTTTTGGAGCACATGTAATCTGAGCTAATTTATCTTATCTGTTATTTCTTCCCTTCAAAAATCCAGTGTTCTGGCAAAACTCAGGCAAAAGATAGTCTGTGATGTGGTAAGGTCACTCACAAGCCATTTTTGTTGACAGGCTGAACTGTGTCCCTGAGTCGTCTTTGAGTACATAAAGTTATTAAAAGCATTGGTATGTTAGTACAAAGCAAGTATTTTAATAATTATTTGTCAAGAAAAATAAATCTTGAGATGTGAACCCTGAGTTTGGGTACTAGAACCCAAAGATACTGAAATCTACAGTCATGACACAAGATGCTGCCTTTGTGGTTTTTGTAAGGGGGCTAATTTATTTTTAACTTGTATGTGTGTTTTGGCTGATCATATTATGTCTTCTGTAATCTTATTTTCTTCTTCAATGCTGCCTTTTTCTGTGTTTCCTAGAAACACCAAGTTTGTTGGATTTTTTTGAAATGCCAGTGTAAAGTGAGGTGGTGTGTTGGAAATGTGCAGTGACGCCAGTCTGGGTCATCACTCCACAGAGCTAGGTGAGCCCTTATGACACTGTGAAATACTACTAGTTCTGGACCTTCTCCCTCTTGCTGCCAGATTTGGACCCAGACACTCAGACTGATGCTGGCAGTGGGACTCTCGTAAGTTAGGTTGCTGTAATTCATCCTCTTCAGCCACTTGTTAATAATTTCTGCATCTGAGTCTTTTGCTTAAGTGACTGTGTCTTATTTCTAAATACTGTCAGCACCTGGAAACTTCAGAAAGATTAAGAGAATCTTGTGGGGAGACAGCTCAGGAAAGCTTCCTTCAGCCTTCCATGTGATCTGCTTCTCTATGGACTTGGACAGAGGCTGTACCTGTGTTTTCCCATATTTTACTCCACTAGTTTTCAGAACAGTCTGTGCCCCAGGAAGAGTGTAATGAGGAAGGAAGCCCAGCCCTTGGGTGCTTGCCTAGAAAAATGGAAGTATCGCTGTGGCATGGGTAGAGGTATTAAGTTATTAATACGTGCTAGGTCTGTGTCACTGTATCTCTGCAAGTTGTTCTAACTCATTTAAAGTCTGACTTGGCGCGCCTGCCCCTTTATAAACACTGACTGTGTTTGACTTACGTGGAGCCCAAGTACTGTAAAGTAATTTTTAGAAAACATGAATTCTGAATGCGAAGGTTTAGTTCTGGTCTTTGTGATTACTGAGAAAAAGCATAAAATGATTGAGCTGAAAGCTATTCTGTTGAGAAGGGGAATATGACTAAGGTATGTCTTTAAAACAATGCTTATAATCATGTTAAGTGTTTTTATTTAGAGCTTGAGCTGATGACTTTTCACTTTTAAAATTAATTATATTGAAGCAGTGTACAGGAAGAGTCTCGTTCTGCAAATTTTCCCCCCGCTTTCCCAGTTTCCCAAATCACTGGCTAATTTATTTCTGTGAGAGTGTTTAGTAGTAGTTAAATAATACAGTGAATCAGTTAAAGCTCAATATTGTTCAACCAGCATATGCTGAATGGAGAACAGCATAGTGTCTTAATTAAAAGAAATCCAGCAAACTTATTTGCAAAGTATTTTTTTCACTGCTAGAGGATTTCTGGGTGACTAAGAAATGTACTGACTGGAGTTTTTTATTTTTTAAATAAAAAGCAGATACAAGTCTTCATCCTTTGTGGGCTTGTTGACTCAATTTACTGGGATGGAATTTTTCAACATTTAGAACAAATTAAAAGACATGAATCATTTGTGCTTAAAGGCACAAGCTTTTGTAGATACAGCAGTTAAGACTTTTAACTGGTTACATACATAAATCCTGGTTTGGATATGTAAATTTTGTGCTTTAAAAATGCAGATGAAAGTTCTAATATGTGGGATACAGTAAGCGTTACCTGACAGAATCATTGTGCTTAAATAACTGTCTGGTTTAGCTTTATTTTGTCTTTGTACGATTTCCCAGAAATGCAGTGATCAGTTTATAGGACTGACGTGAAGAAAACGTGATGCCGTGGTTTGTAGAGCTGCTTTGTGTACCACCATTATGTCAAAGACAATCTACAATTGTTTCGGTGTTTGAGCGAGGTTTTTTTTGATTTTGCTGTAATATGGTCTTAAACTGTTGGGTTTTGATGCTTCTGCAGTTGTACAGTGTGAGCCTGTTCAAGAGGAGGAGGTGTCATTTCACCCAGGGTGTGTGTGTGTGAGATTGAGATCAGCATTGTTTTGCTCCGTGGTAAATGTGCAGCATGAGGGTTTTAAAAATTGTTTTAATTATTGTGGCCAGTTGATTGCTGGTACAGCTAAACAAGCTCTTTTCACTAGTATTTTGTCACTATATTTGTCACAGGCTTTATTGTGATGTTTTAATATGAGCTTTCCTGGAATTCACTTAAAATTGTGACTTGTGGGAGGGTAGGTGAGCAGTCAGTGGATGTCAGCAGAAAACAAGTCGTTTCAGATTAATATGGACATTATTCTTCAAGTGCATTATTTCAACACCATTTTAAAGGATTCGCTGCAGCTGAGGGTTTACTTAGGGAGCTCGTTCTCCACCAGTGCACCCAGTCACTGAAGTACTGTGTCTGTGCATAGAAGTGCCAGCCTTGTTGTGTTTGCCTCTCTGCTGGACTTCACAGAGAAGAGGAGCCAGGTGAGGTGTTTGTAGCTGTACAAACACGTACATATTGCTGAGAACTAAAGAAGTTGCATCAAAATGTAAAATTAAAATAGGTGAATTGTTGGGAAACAAAGCATCTCTTAGAGATGCTCCTTGCTGGTTTGTGCCGTAAATGGACTTTCAATGCTGTGTTCATTTTTTGCAGAACGGATTTTTAAGAACGCTGGAATCACTGAGAATGAGTTTTGTTACATGGGCCAGATAATTAGTGTTTGAAGTTTAACCAGACAGAGCATCCTGTAGCTATAACTGGAAAACATGCAGTGCCTGCAAAAATAAACCCATGCAGTCTTGTCCCTCAAGTGGCCTCTTGGTTACACTTTATTACATGTCCTTTGCTTTTCTCATGCAGTCTGTGTCCCATTTGAAGGAGATCCACCTGTGAGTGGCATTTCAGTCTAGGAACCTCACCCAGGAACTTCTGCCTGTGTGGGTGTTTGTGTGCTCCGTTACAACAGTCACTAATTTCGGTGTGTGCTCCGGGTCCTGGCAGGCTGTAAAACATAGTGAGGGAAGTACACTGAAACTGTGAACCTTGAGCTGTTTTAGGAAGAGGTACATGAGTAACAAAGGAGTGAGAACTGCCAAACATTTGAATTTGTCTTGGTAAAACAAAATAATACAAATTTCCAGATTCCTGTTTTGTGGAAAGCCATGGAGAAGAACTGTATAGGTTATTAAAAGACTGAAAACTTCATAGTAACCCAACGTTCTCATACTATTTATTCTACTCCACAACCCACAACATTTTATTTCCCTTGTAATAATTAGTTTGAACTCTCATCTGTTTCTGTGCATCAAGTAATTTTCATTCAACTTCAGGATTTTTTTTATGTGCTTTAAATCTTTCTTATAAATAATGGTTTTTCATAACAAAAAAACCCCCATGAATACATTATAATTTCAATTTTCATGGCGTGCAAAAGATTTCTGCACTAGGTCTTTATTGTTTTTGAAGAATTCATCACCCTAGTTAAGAAGCTTAATATAAATTAAAGAAGGTATTAAGGAACATTAAGACATCAAAATGTGGAGCGTTCTTTTCCTTTCGATTGCTCCAAATGCAAACAAGTTGAATAAAATGCAATCAAAGGGCCTGTTTGGAGAACATTGAGTGACTTTACAGCTGTGCTGTAGAGAACCTCTGGTAAGAGCATAATTCAAATAAAAAGGCCTTTTTTTCCTCCTCCTAATTCTCTTTGTTGTGGTGACAACAGAGTACAAGCCCGATAAAAATTTAATCACCTTATCTTTTTAAAGCAAATTGCATATTTGTTTACACACAATATACATAACATAAAAAAGAAAAAGCTGCTATCCAATCCCACTCCCCTTCTAATCGCATTAAAGGCCCTTGCATGGAAGTTAAAAAAAATATTAAAATGTTTTATTCTTTATTCTGAAGTCCCATTGTTCAGGATTGCTTTATAAAGGAGGCCCAGGGGAAGATGAATATCACCAAACTTAAACTCTGGACCAGTGCTGAGCAGCAGATGCCTGGGATACGCCGGCAGAGTTGGTCCAGCTTAACTGGCTTCTGTGGTGCCTACTTCACATCAAGAGTTGCAGGCAAGATGGGAGGATTACAGGCAGGCCTGCGGATCTAGCACTTTGATTTGAAGCTGCTTTGTAATGAATTGCCTTTGATTCTCTGTCAGATCTGCTAACCTGAACTTCTTCCTCATTGTATTCGTTTCTGAAAGGCTGCTGTAGGAGAGATTGTGTATTGGTCCTGTTTTTGTTGTTGTTGCCTTTTCACTAGGCTCATGAAATTTTAGTCCCTTCTGTTGAATTCAAACCATCTTTTCAGTTGTTTCTGTCCACCTTAGTGCACAGAGCATGAACACTGCAGGGTTTCTTTATTTATTGTTTTATTGGTACGGGGCTGTGGACAACACTGATCAAAAATATCTTCTGGGTCACTGCTGAGGGGCTCTGGGCTGAGAGCTTCACACTGGATATAAATTTAGTCCCAGTGAGATACGCTATGGGTTTGAAGATTATGAAAGCTCCTGTGCTTAGTGGTTCCTTGGTCTACTTTTACATACCTAGCTGAGTGCTTTGGGGCATTTTTTTGATTTGAGGAATTAAATCAGCAAGGATTACCTCAACAGTAAAAATTGTGAAAACCTGTCCTGTACAACAGTCATACGCTCTACCAAGATTCCATCATGTCTGATGTCCATGTTTCCTTCCTTCTCTCCCTTTTCACTTCAGGGCACTTGAACATGCAGACCAAAAGGGCAGTGTCAGTGTGAGAGCTACCCCTTCTTGCAGGTATAAGGATTAGAGTGCTTAGGCATGATCTCGGTGGCTGCATGGACCTTCACTGACCACCAGGTGGAAACAGAATTTATGAGCAATTGTTGGTATGAGGTGTATCAGCTGTCATATGTACAACCTTGTTCAGGTACTGAAAGCACATACAGAGCCCAGGCAGAAACTAATTTGAAAATACTTTCCTTTAGGCTAATGGAACAGTGTTGGATCTGAGGGGAAAAAATTACTACCTTAGTGGTCGTCTTGTTGCTCTTCAAGTTGACCGACTTTATTGTGCGTGTGTTGAATTTGTGTAGCCTAGACCTAGTAATCATGGTGCACCGGAGACTTCGTGTAACCTGTGTTAAAGCTTTTCTCCGGCACACAGAAACAAAAGATTGTGGAGAGCATACAAGCCATAGTTACGTTTCAAGACTCCAAAGTGAAAAAGTTGTGTCTAGAAGAGTTGCTCTAGGAGAGCTTAGCCAACAAATGATGGTGGCACACAATGTAGTGGCAGCTGACATACATGTTGGCTGATAGATTAGGGCAGGTTTAGTACTCTCAGTCTGTTCATACTGTAATGTGGCCAGCTAGCCAAGAAATGAATATATCAAGTCCATCACTCCATTTCAGGCTGTTATTTTAGATCTGAAGGGTATGTTGCGTTAGGGTGTGTTTTGGGAAACCTACTGTGGGAACTACATCTATCCTTCTAAAGTGTGTGTGGGCTTGTGTAGGCTTAAAAACCATGTAGACTTTCTTAAATGACAAGATGGTTACTGAGCAATGGTATGATGCATGGTAGGGATCTGTCAAGTACATAAATTTATCTTACTACAGAGCTTCGGGTGAGTGTGGTCCATCTGTATCTGGTGTTCAATTAATACATTTTATTTTGAGGGGAAAAAGATCAACATGATTATGATTATTCTGTAAATTTGGGAAATCAAGTATTGTACCCTGATCATCTTGCTGGAAATTGAGATGTACAAAGCCGTGAACACGTGGCACAATTGTCAGTGCAGTGTGGTATGCCAGGTGTCCTCAGGGCAGGGAGTATCCTTCCCTACACACAGGGAGGGATAACATCAATGACCGTTCAGCAGCCGATAGACACGGTGTGGTACTTGAGTCTCTGCTCTGTTGAGCAATATGAAAAATATCAGACTAAAAAAATCAAGACGCTGACTTCATGCAGAGGGTATGGCAGACTAATTAAAAAAAAAAATGTGTACTGATTGAACCTATAAAACTCTTCCTGACCTTGAGAAAACTCCCAGAGAGCTGTGGGAAACTCCAGTCTGTCCCCTCTGAACTTTTTTGTGTTGTTGTTTAAATATAGTAACTGCTTTTTTAATTAAAAAGAAAAATTAGATGGCATTTCAAATTGTGTCCATGGTGCCTTGGGGACCTATTACAGTACAAATTACCCTATAGTGTTTAGTGAGGTCTTGTTTACTATTGTGTGAAGCGAGGGTTACCAGCGTAAGGATGTAGGACAAGAAGGGCCCTTCTTTGAAAGTCTGGCTCAGCACATGAAAGTGACGCCAGCAATTGGAAGCAATTTGTGGAATTGTTTGATTATATTAATTATGGCACCAGCAAACAGTGCTTGGGAAACAGTTTTGTTTTCTTGCATTCTTTCTTGATTGCTTGCAGCGAAAGCCAAGATACAAAATGTGCCTTTAAAGCCTGCCGGAGAGTGCAGTTCAAGCCATTGTGTAGAATTGGCACCGAGCTTGAAAGGGTTGTGTCCGGCTTGATGTGAGCAGCTTTGGCCTGAACTTCACCCAGGTCAGCCTCTTGGATTAAAACAGCTTCTGTCTTCCTCATCAAGGAAGAGTAGCTCTTTCCCTGCTACATAGGAGCCCATAATGAAATCCGTGTTATTTCCAGTAGTACCACCTCTTTATAATAATGTCTTTTGGTGCAAAAGCCTGTATAAACTTAAACTGATACGCAAGGCTCAGTTCAGTTCACCACTGAACTGCAGCCTTCTCTAATGTGGTACAGGGCAGCTGTTCCTCAATTTGTGGGAAAATGTTTTAGTACTTAGGGATTTCCAAACAGTCAACCAAGCCGATGCTGTGGGAAAAAGCTCTGCTGATGCAGGCTGGCTGTCACAGCAGGGTTTTGGTCAGGACATGGGGCAGTCTGCATCTGCTCCAAGGTGTTTCTTTTCTTGTCTCTGACAACAATGAATTACAGGTGTTTTGTGTAGATCCCAAGTACGACAATGAGGCATTAGTGTAATTCTCATTTGGAAGGAAGGAAGGAGTCCACTATCCAGCCTCCCTGGAGGTTGATTGCTCTCTCTGGCGTAGTCCTATCAATATTCACAAGGTGGTAATAGCAGACCATATACTAGCCAGAAAAGAAAAAGGAATGTACTCTGAAGTTTGAAGCTCTAGTGGAATGTTTGAGAGAGCTGACAAGAGATGTGGGAAAAGGTGGTGTGAATTCAAAATAGAATTACTGGAGAATTTTGAAGGAATTTATGTAAGTAAAATTTATTGCCTGCTCTGCGAAAGTAAGTAATTGAAGATCAAATTCTGAGCTCCTGAGTGTAGCAAGGAAAGGAGTATCCCTTGTTTCTCGAGTGAATCTCTAGTCAACTGCTCTATTGAAATGGTCTCGGTAATCATATTACATTTGTTGTCAAGGTGGTGAATACTTGGGAAGAGAGTAGATTTGCTCCTCTTGGAACACAGCACTTAACTCTTTTAGCCAAAAGACTTTGCATGTGTTGACATACTGACCATGATGTCAGAGAATTCCTACCTGATCCCAGGCTCTAATTAGCTCAGGACACAGTTTTTGTCTCAACTCTTTCTGAAACACTATATATTAATGACAGGCAGATAGGATGTCAAGTGAGATAGGACCGTCAGTCTCTAGGTGACCAGTCATCCAGTCTGTTAGATGTGGAACTGCATATCTGATGTTCCTATTAGTGTTTATGGGCAGTACTTTGGTTAATGGAAGGCTCACAAAGATTTGATTTTTTTCCTCATAAATCCAAGAGTTTTTGGCTGGAATATTGAAGGGGAAAAATTATCACCGTAGCTTGAATAAAAACAAAAGCTAGGATTTGGGATATCTTTAGCAGAAGAGAAACAGAGGTGGTACCTAAGAGCTCAATGCAGAGCATTCAAGCAACAAGACACTGGATTTTCTGTTACTCTTTGCCTCTCTGCCTGACCGTAGAGATACCTGTAACAGGAGGGAGTGGACAGACTGATCCTCTGATCTTGGGACGCTTCTGGTTTTTGTTTGAATCAAAACTTGAGAACATTACACTAGGGATAACTGCATCGACTTTTCATGGTTTTAGGGCACATATTAATGGTAATTTTTTTGTAGATCTGCTGACATGGTTTGGGACTAGGCAAAGAACAAGTGTGTGCTTGTAGTGTGGAACACTGAGAGCCAACACTTGTACTGATGGTATTTCTCTTAATCTTGCCAGAAAGCAATGACAGATTTATTCTTCTCGTTTTAAAGTTGGTGAGATTCTGACACAGGTAAGAGTGTTGTGTTTGAACCTTTTAATCCCCTTTGAACACAGGTAAACTGATTCTCCGTGTCTCAGATGAATATACATAGCTGTTACAAGAAGAGATATTGAGTAAATACGTAACTGTATTGTGCTGAAGTGCTGGATTCTTGAGTCTCACAGTACTAGCAAAACATTTCTATTTCTTTTCAATCATTGCAGTGAGCAAGAGGCCCTTCTGCATCAGACTGTGGCATGGATGTCTCCATCCAGGCCTCTGCTTATTTCTGCTTCTCGGGTCAACCAGCTTTTGTGCTCTCTGTTAACAGGAGACTTGATACAGGCACACTCTCCTTAGCTGTGTAATGAGGGTTCAGGCTCTGAGGGTTCCGTTTAAGGAAATCCTGAAATTGTGAAAACCAGCTGCTAGGAGTAATCCACTGTGAGTGAGGATTATCCCCAACCCTTTGCCTCTTTCAAATTTTGCTCTTTTCCTTCCTTCCTTCCTTCAGGAAGAAAGAAAACTGCCTGTCATGCTAAGGGGTTACTTTTGCCGTGAGTAAAAATTGTTTACACTGTCAAATGTGCTATGATAACTGATGTTCAGTCAATTGTTAACATTTTAACGTTGACAAGAAACAGGAAATTGCAGGTGGTGGCCTCTCCTACCTGCAGTGTTTGGGTGGGGTAGTAGCTTCAATATGCTTTTTCCTAAAAGGTGATAGGAATCCTGAGCTAGTGCTTTCCCAGCAAACCATGGCAGAGGTACCATCGCAGGTAGCTGGTGTGGTATGTTTGCTAATTTTTCTACTGGTAGAAAGAACCTTTAATTTTGATCTGAAACACAAGTTCTGATGGAAACCTGAAACCTTACCTTAATATTATTTTTTGTTTCCATTGTTAGAGTTTTCAGTGATGTAGGAGAGCTGCATGATCACCTGTGCCACATTTATCACACTGATCAGTGCTAGCTGGGATAGTCAGCAGTAGGCTTTTTTTGGAAGTGTGCATGTGAGAAGGGAGCTGTTGAAGTTCAGCAAAATAAATTATTGTCCTTGGCTGCACTGGAGAGCATGCCCTCTACCTCTATTATTACGCCTGTTTTCAATGATGTGTTTATCAGTTGCATAAAAATTATTCCTGTCTCTGGATGGGCTACAAGGAGATACTGCATTATCTTATCTACAGTGTGTTCAGCATTCAGTCTCTAAAATCTTCCATTCAAACACAGCGTTTCATTAGCTTTGAGGGAGGTAGAGCTGTTTCTAAATGTTGAAGAGATCTGCAGAAGCAGGAAATAGAAATGTGGAAGTGGGAAATCTGAAAAAGTTGGAAAAGATTAAAAGTGAATGGTACAATAGCAAGTGGAACTGTGAGTCAAGGAAGAAGCTGAACTTAAAGAGTAGAGATCACCCTAGGAGACCTTGTGAAAGCGCTAAAGAGCAGGAGAGCAGAAGACTAATAAGAAAGAAGGGAAGAAAAAAAAAAGACAAGAAAGCTGAGAATGGATCTTGATAAGGAATGACAATATTAATTGAAGGAGGATGTGAGGTGGGGAAGTTACCTAAAAGGTAAATTAGGATCCAAGCTTCCAGGTAACAGTAAAAATAAAAAAATCTATAAGGAAAAAGTAGAGCAGTTCTCCTTAACCCTGCCATTGGGTCAGCAACAGGAATCAGGAGATACTCTGTCAGCTTTTGTCCTCCTTCTAGCTGACATAGTAAAAATAAAGCAAGAGTAAGCATTGCTGGCTATGGACATTTAAATACTGTTATGTGTACTGTGTATGTGACCTGGCTGGCGCTCCCCAGGAGCCTGGTATGGGGACAGTCCAGTGACCTCCAGGGTTAGGGGTGGAGAGGAGGTGTTGCAGGAGCTTGCCAAGTCCCTGTTACAGGGAGACCTGATTGACATTAGGAGAAAAATGAAGCACTAGAGAAATCTCAAAACTTGTGTAGCTCTGAGTATCTTTATGGGAGGAGAAAAACTTATTTCCTATATTTATATACAAGAGCTCCAGAATTGTACGGTGTGCAGTTACTGAAATCTGCGTGTTGCTGTGCAAGTTCTTTGCATGAGTAATTGTAAGACTCAGGGTTGCTATCTTACAAGGTTTCACTTTGTAAGATACTGCAGATAGCTAAGAAGCTAGATTTACATGTAAAAATTGACTAAAATACTGCATTTATCCATTATTTTATGCAGATTAAATTGTTCTTAGGCTTGGAATTTTTTTTTCCCCCTAATCAGGCATTGCTTTTCATTTGGATTTAAAATTCACTTTTTTGCTTGCATTTATAAATGGCTCAGTTTGGACTAAACTCTTGAGGCCGTGCTGAGGCAAAGGATATTCTGTTAAGAGTCTATTCATATTGTTAATTACTAGCAGTAGTTGAATCTTAAAGAATGGAGAATGAAGTGGATTAAAGTATTTTACAGCTAGATTTTCCTATCTAACCTGGGTTAGTTGATGCTACAAGCACATTTTACATCAGACCTGTCTGGGCACTTCTTGTTACAGACATGGTTGTGAAGGGTGGGAATGAATTTGCTAAGCTTTTGGATATCTTATGTGCCTCTGAGGACTATCCATTAATAATATTAATATATATGTATTTTCCACTGTTGTGTGTAAGGCATTTCTTAGAACTTTGAAGCTTAAGTCTTTTTTTAACACACGGGCCTTTTCAATTTAATCCATTAGCAACTTGGCAAAATAAAGTAATTGTCCAACAGAGGAAGAAAAAAAAATCTATTAACATTTGCTACAAATCCAAGTAGTACAGGCAGCACTTAATTAATGGAACAGATTTCTCACTATGTATTCAAGCTAACATAGCTATTGTTCAGGAGAGATTAGACCCTTAATGTAAGTAAGTTAAACTAGACCTCCATCTAAAAATAACCATCATTTCAGCTATTAAAGGTCTGATGTCTTCTTTGGTGACAGATATATTTCTCTTCATTTCCTTGGTTTTGTAAAATATAAAGTATGCATTGTGTGTAACGAGAGAAATCCGTGGAGGTAGATGAAACCCTGATTGTGCCTCTCTGCCTGTCTCTCCATGCCTCTCCTTTGTGCTGCTCCCTATCACTGAGCCTCTTCAGCCCTTAGACCTCCTGGCACCAGAGCAGAAAAACAGCAAATGCCATTTGTTGGGGTACGATGCCAGCCACCTAATCTGCTTGCAGAATGAGGGCCGTGGGATCTGATTAGGTAATTTAGATACCTTGCGAATTCAATAGTAGCTGAGCTGCCTTTGGCCCTCAGCCCGTCATTTCACTGCTAGAAACTACCACGTTCTTCCATCTATTCTTTAAACTTCTTACCTGTAATACCCTAGTTGCGTCTGAGAGGTGTTGCGGGCAGGAGGGGAGGTATGTCTTGTCTTCTCCACGTGGAGAAGCTTGCGATAGGGTGCAGGATGCGAGATTGCTCAGTTTTGAATACCTTCTCCCCAGCGCAGTTCCATGTGCAGCGTACCCTTTTTTCTCGAAAATGAAGTTTTTCAAACGTGACATTCTTTGTTGAAGCACTTCAGATGATGTACCAGGTTTCAGACCTGCCCTGGGCATCACCGCCCCAGTCCCTGTGGACAAGGGTAGCAGCCTAGGTGCCTCACTTCAGATACCCACAGGGGAAAACTTTGGCTTCGATTTTAATGCCACATCTCCTCCCTTCCTCTCTCCTTTCCGTCAATTAGCATTTTTTGGAAATTAGAGTCTCCCGAAGCCCACTAACATAAATAGAAGTGTTTTAGGAGTTGTTTGCTTTAATTAATTTTAAAGTGTGTCTTTTTCTGAAAGGATTGAGTTAAGCATCTTTCTTAAACAGTAATGTGCCAGTAACAGCAACATTAGTAACAGTGATAAGACCTAGAAAGGGAAACCAACTAGAGAGCAAAATGAAATGTTTCTTTGTCCAAAAAATAAATGTTCTTCCCAGGAAAGTGGAGGAAGCCCTGTTCAGGGACACTTAAAATTAGATTGGTCAAAACAGTAGAAAACACACAATGTGAAATAAATCCTGCAAAGGTAGAGAGCACAACTGCATGAGATCACTCTCTTATTATTTCTATTTTGTTTTCATCCTTTTTTTATACTGTTGGTGGGGCCTTTTCCTAGCAGCACCCAGTATGTTCTCAGAGCTTTCCAAATAGAAAATAAGTTGCTTTTCATGTAGTGGTAAATTATTTTTCAGAATGAAGATGGGGTGATTGTAAGGCTAATTATATTAATGGGATTTATATGAAAGCATTCAATTTAAAAAAAAAATAAAAATAGCTGCATCAAACATGACTACCCAATGTGAAAAAACCATGTAATAAGTATGTGGTCAGGCCACACCCAAGTATCTGGTTTGGTTAATTGAGCCTTACATGTGCAGAGATAATCAGTATCAGACTTCTCACTCATCAAGGGAAAAGTCTCAATTATTTTCACAGTGAAATACCCATTATTTTTCTGCCTGGTGTTCTGCCATCTGAAAAGAGAAGAAAGCCACTGCCTTGACTATGAAATACATGGTCTTGCAGATCTGTGCAGAGTTGATTCTGCTTGATGCCAGACTTCTGCAGCCTGTGGTTTAAATTGTAGTTTGTGCAGTTATGTATGTAATGTGTCGCTTTTCTCTCCTCTTGTGACAAGAGCAAGATCCCTCTGTCTCCAGAAGGCTTTCTGTGGCTGTACTGGGGAGCGTTAAGGTTGGTTTACAACCTCAGTAGTTTTCTGGTTTTGCTCCAACACTTCCTCATTTCCTCACTTCCCTCTGGCTGGCAGTGACAATGCAACAATTTGCTCACTGACGCAGTAAAAGAAGAAGGTGGGAGAAGGTGGACTCTGGTGCTGTGTGCCCAGCAATCAGCTGTAAGTGCCTCTAGATGTGTCTGTGCTGGAGCAGATCACCTGTGCTTGTAGACCTCCTGTCTCCAGTAAATCATAAGCATCTCAATCTTTTTGTCAGGCTGTGATATGAGAATCCGCATTTGAATTTCAGTGTGAGGGGAGAGAAACCGATTAAGTGTTTGAGATAAGGTTATGTGACACCACAGGTTAAAAATACCTGAACTGAATTTGGCTAAATGCCTGAGAACCACGTCGCAGTGTATTCGAGTGGCACTGAATAAGCTTGCAAGTGGTGTGCTGTCTTCTGCTTTAAGAAAGCAATTCTTCAGGAGTGGTCTTTTAGGAGCCGCATCTCTCTTGTTTTACAGTGGGTTTTTGGACTTGGCTATCTTGCAGTTCTTATCTAAATGTCACCAGTGTGTCGAGTTAAAAGAAAATATAAAAGTGTAATAAACGGTAGCCATTTGGGAAGAAAAGGACAAATATTTTTGTTTGCTACAATTGTCTGGTGAAAGGCGTAGGTTAGATCTCCAGAATCTTACACAGGTTAATTCTCATTCCCCTAAAAAGTGACAGCTGAAACCTTTAAAAAATACTGTGTTTTAGAAAGAAAAACAGAGGAGTGGAGAAAAAAAGCCAGAGCAAAAGACCCGAACCAAACAACCTAATACCTCAGAAAAAAACACTCAAAAAACTGTTGTAACTTGTTAAAACGTGGGCAGTGGGATTCTGGCAGGTCTGGGAAAATAGACTAAAGGCATTCAAGAACCTTGTGACTCTTAGGAATTTGTATAATTTTAGTATCTTACCAGTTGTTTTGCATTAATTGCTTACACTTTTATTAAATACTCTTAGTGTTGAGAAGAAACTTTGGGATACGTGTGTAAATAATAGGAAGGGTCTGCTGAGTTAAAAAGCTTAGACCAGGCTAGTTGGTCCAATTTGTTTTTGCATGTATTTAATACTCTAAAAGCTGTAAAAAGATACAGCCAGGATATTGCACTGGCTTTGGGACATCATTTTGTTTGAAGGCTTCTCTTTCTTTTGTGAGTGAGGTACCATATTCCAGAAGTGCAGTACAGAATTTGACTTCCTAATGCATCCAGTTTTTTTTACTCCATTTGATTGATTTCAGAAGGGAACATGTCTGTTCAATTTTTCCAGTTACACTGAAGTGTGATGTTGAGTGCATTCGTCATGCGTGTCCTTGTTTTTTACAGATGGGTTGAAGCCAGATACGAAGATGCTTCTTACTGCTGCGTCCAAGAAGAAATCTAAGGCAGGAAAGGGGGATACAACCAAAGAGGATGAAAGCAGCAAGAATGATTCAGCCCAGCCTGTTACCATATCACTTCTGTTTAAAAGATACGTCTTTGACACACAGAAGAAAATGATTCAATCCTGAGAAAGCAAAAGAGGCCTCTGATTGTGCCTGAAAGACCAGATTGAAGTGAACTCACATGGAAAGTGTTTCTTGTCTGAATGCTTTAGACCTCTTCTTTCCTCACAAAACAGAGCCTAGAAGCTCCTGCTGACTAAGTGCTCACTTCCAAAATCTCTGCATTCTGGTTTTGTTCTATTAGAATCTTCCTATTCTATCATCTTTACCATGTCCATCTTTACAGCCTTTTGGAGAATGTCACCTACCAGATAAGCACAGTGGGGTGTACGCATTCTAATAGCAGTGTCTTTCTGGAGAATTGTTTTGAAGTTTCTCTTGTTTGCCACCAATATTAATCTAAATCTAGTCAAGATGTTAATTTCATGTGACCTTCAAAGTGAAGCTGATTAGTCTAGGTTTACTTCCCCGAGCAAAGTGGGGGACAGAAAGCATATGATATAATGGATGAAACCTAAAATGGATGTTTCACATTCCTTCAGCTGCTATGTAAGATGCTATCTGAGAAGATGGTATGGGTCTTTTTTTATAAATATGATTTATATCTGTAAATGTTTTTCATATTAAACATAATGGTGCCTGTGAGAGTCCTGAGTTATTCTATTTGCTGTTCCAAAGGTTCAGAACCTATCTTCGGTGACATTTAGTGTAGCTTTTCTGACTTCCTACCTGTCCAACAGTGAATCCTACTCCGGAACTGTTTTCTGGTTTTTTTGTAACTAAAATACCTTCTGTGCTTTTGTGTGTGAAAGAAAAAGTTGCCTCTGAAAATAGTCATGGGCTTCATTTTGTTAAAATAATGGTAGAAGATTGTGGCATAAGCCTTGTAAAGAAAACCATTAGTTGTTCAATAGGGATTTCATGGCTGCTTTAGTTCTTCCTCTCAATTTCATGTCCTAGGCTCAGAAAAAGGGAAAGCACTGGTAGTGCATTGGACACATCAATGTGAAAACGTAACAATAATTACACAGGTAGGAAAGGTGCAGTCTGAAACAGAGATTGGACTCGTGAAAATGATTAGTTCCTACCTTTTGAAGAAAAAAAGAGTACTTGTGCTTGTTGATGTTAAATAGTAGCCTGTGACCCATTTGCTGAAGCCAGCCTGAGAAGATGGCTGTGTGTAGGATGTAAATGCAGTAATTGCGCATGGAAGTAGATATCATTAATCGTATTACAATTATATTATTAGTAGCATTCATAGTGTTATTAATCAAATATCCATTGATGGGCATGAGTCTGTGATGCTAACATGATTCTGTTTTTTCTGTCTTTTTTTCTTCTAATTTCCAGGTAAACAAAGTGGATACAGACAGCAAAAATATCAGCTGTTGAGAGGCTATGTACAGCTTGACAGTCTTGAGACAGGGCAAACTTGGTGTCTAGAATGATGATGCCCCTTTAAATCAGAACAGAATTAGTGCTTTGTGGAATAATCCTGAAGAGTTTCTGCTGAGTGAGTCCCAGCAAAGCTTTAGCACATCCCTTAAGATGATGGGGGTATACTTTCAGTGTGATCCCAGAGGAATTAGAGAGGCAACTTCAGCTATGGCTTAATGCGACTTGTGCTGCCTGCCTTGCTGGAAAATGTATCCTTCTATAATGAGAAAAATACATTTCACACCTCTGTCATCTCTCTTTTCCCATTTCTCTCCTCTTCCATGACACCCCCAAAGGCGGTTCGTGGCAAGGATATTTATTATGTTATCTTTCTTTTAAGTCTTTATCAAATCCTGTTTTGTACTCTGCACTGTTACCTCTGCTTAAGATACTGCAGTGATGGAAGCTAGAGAAATAGATGACATAGCAGGAACGCAGTTACTACCATCCCAGGTTAGTCTTAAGAGTTACTTGTATAAAAACCTCCTCATTAAAAACCGAAGTGAATTAAGGAAATTACATTTCAACTTGTATTAATGTCCTTGCCAAATTATAATGGATCAATAAATTTTGCCAGCTCTGCTTGCAGTTTTGTAAGGAAAAAGGCAGTTGTCAGGGGAGGTGGTGTGCTGTAGGATATTGTTGGCAGCTCCAGAGTTGTTAGTGTTGCACTATGTGATTGTTTTCTCCGCTAGTCTGTGGATTGCCTGTAGCACATCAGTTGTTACCAACTTGATCCACTTGAAAACTCCTTAGTCCTGAATACTTAGTTTTGCAGATCTCTGACTGAAAGGTCTTCAAGTACTGATGGTCCGATGTCTTATTTGTTTGGGGTACTCCAAGGGAGGAAACAGCAACAGGTTCCAGAGCTCAGCCTTCATCCTTTTATCATCCTGTAATACTTTTTAAAAATCTCCCCCCCTCCATTTTGTGTCTCCTTTCCAGACTAGCATGCTAACTTCACACCTTTCTTCTTTCACTCTAAGACCTAACCTTCTCCTGCTCCTATTTCTCAGTTTTGCTCATCGCTTCTCCTTGTTCTGGCTCTGGCTGTGGCTCTGGAGAAGATGATGTAAAATGTGAGTGCTGACAAGCTTCCCACAGCAGGTTCTGCGAGTCCATGTGGTGGGGAGATCTCTTGCCCTGCAGCTTACACCAGGTCCTGTGCATGTTGAGTAACTGCTTGAGTTCAGGCAATTGGGCAGAGTGTCGTGGACAGCTGCTGCTGACCCAGCAGGAGTGGGCTGTGTAGAGGTGCACATGCCATGCCTCATGTGAGTCCTTCACCTGCCACAATATGCTGTCCTTGTGCTTTGTAATCCTCAGTGTAAAGCCCTGTGCTTTCATTTTGTTCCCTTAGCAGAGATTTGTGTAGGACAGGCAGCTGGAGAAGTGGGGTTTGGGTTTGTGTTTTCCCCCATTTTTAATTCAGTAAGAGAACTTGTGTGCCCAAGAACTTTGATTCTAATGTGCTATTGCTGCAGATCTCTGCCTGCTGTCCTGAGGCTGTTGGATACACATTCAAAAAAGGGTGAAATGGTGGAACAAAATGATTATGGGAAAATCAAAGCTTTTAGAGACATTTGTAGGATGAACAGATGTTCAAACATTCTTTTATTTGGTTTCCAGACAGACTCAGAGACTTTCCTTTCATCCTCGTAATCAGTGCATTATGCTGTAATTTGTAAAAATGGCATTAAAAAAATATTAACAGGGTCATATTGTGATCTACTGACTCTGTGTCATTAAGCCGTGAAGTGAAGAACGGCAGCAGGGAACAGGGGTTAAATGCTGCAGAATGTTCTGTACTAGCATATATTGTCAGACTGTATTATAATGAATCCAAACTGGAATAAAGATGTAAGGAGGGTTTTTTAATACTGCTAAGGTTGTCAGTGTTGCAAAACTAGAAATTATTATGGCTGTGCAGATGTTTGGTGAGTAATACATCTTTGGGATGTGGGGAGAGTAGCAGTGAGACTAGCTTTGTTTTTACAAGCCTGTTTTCTGCTTTTCTGTGGAATTTATTTTGGGATGACAGTCTGGCTTGTGATCCTGCCAGAGGTCTTGAGCTGTGAGTGCGCACTGAAGCCTGCAGTTGTGGTTGTCAGGGTTCAGTAGGTGGCATCCTTCACTTGGAATCAAATCCCCTCCCCTAGAAACAGAGTATGTGTTGGTGTGGGTAACGAACATCTTGAATCAGGCTTGTAACTCATCTCTCAAAGAGTGGTTTCCATGTGAAACTAGAGTGCATTTAATGACGGAGGCAGAACCATTAACTCCAATCTGTTGACCAAACCCAGAAGCAACAGTGGCACTGGCCTTCCTGGCTCAGTTGAAAATAATCTTTTCCTCAGTTCCTACCAGTTGTGATAGTGAGTTGCAAGCACCTAACTCTGGAGCAATGCGCCATCATCCACACTGGTGGAGTTCTTGGCATGTAAGAAACTTCTGTTACTGGGCAATAGGCATTTTACTTGCTTCTTGGAGCTCTGCAGTTGAACAGCCACAGGGTGGCAGAACAAAAAAGTGAGAGCCGAGCACATTGAGGAGGTGTACTGATCCAGCCCTGCCCTAAAGCAGCCACCCCAGGAGAAGGGGGTGTCTTAACTGCTGGGAGAGCAGCGGTGTATTTACTTCTGTAACGTACCCTGGGATCTTGTGAAATAAGGAATGAAAGGCAGCAGAAGAGTGTTAACTTATTAACAGTTGCAAAAACTCTTTGTGTTTTCATTTTAGTTTAATGCTCACAATAAGCTGCAAAGCTCTTTATTTACAAATGCAGAGTTTTAAATAAATTTGCTGAGCACTTAAGTAGAGTAATTTTAAGACAGAGCCTAGCACAGGGAGCTAACCTGCTAAGCCTGGGAGAAGGGGAAGAAACTGTATGGTTAAACCAGTCTCACTAGGTGATGAGCATCCAGAAGGAATTCAGGAGTTTGGGGATGTGTTTAAGCAAGATATTGAGAAAGGAGACTAATCTTCTGGGATTCCCCACAATTTCTTCTGCTGTTTGGTGCAAAAATTAAAATGATAATCTGATATGGTTGTAGCTTCAACATAGACAGCATGTAAGAGGAAAAAGAGTAAGGTGGGTCTGCTTACTGACTGTTGCCAGTGCCAGCATACACTTGTTGCTGTGTACGTAGTTCTAGTTCCAGTTGTTACTGCACTTGGAGTTTAGGACAGAATGGGCTTTCCATTCTACAGTAACTATTACAGTTATTTGATTTTAGTTGTCTGATACAAGTACTTTTCCAATTAGTCTTCAAGAGGCTCATCTTCTCCCCTACCCACCTTTCCTCCCACCACCTGCAAGAGGCTCATCTTCTCCCCTACCCACCTTTCCTCCCACCATCTGCAAGAGGCTCATCTTCTCTCCTACCCACCTTTCCTCCACCAAGGTGAGTACTGCTTGTCAGAGGTGAATGCTTCTAGGGACTTCTTTGTCTCAGAGCCACACATTCTGACATGCATTTGTCTACCTTTCCTAATAAATGACAGGAGAGGGAATCTCATTTAATTCTTTACTTTTTGGAGCCCAGGATCAGCTATGAAAGGAACTCATCAAACAAGATCTTTAAATCTCAGCCTTACCCTGCCCTGCAAGGCTCATCTTAAAAACTTTATCAACTTCTTGAGCATCGAGTCCTTGGCAGTCCTGCCTGTTCAAGGTTGTGTTCTTTAACCAGAAGGTAATTTAAGGTCTGGGTCAAGAGCTGCTGAACTAACAATGCTATTAGTGACTGAGGTGCCTGCTAACACCATTGTTTTGGCATTTTGGCTAAACTGATCTCATTACGTGTGGTTCTCTCAAGAAACTAGGCTGTTTGTTAGCTCTAGAACGTTCTGTTTAGATCAGTTTCTTCTCCTTTGATGTCAAGTTGTGCAGTCATTTTTGTGTTGATCATTTTTTGGATTTCTCAAGGGCCTCATTCTTCTCTGAAAGGTAACCTATTGCAGCTGAAGGGAAGGAGGATGGCATAAACAGGGATTTGGTGTGAGGGCAGAAAGCTGCATAGTTTGACAGAACACCAGACAGTGTTTTCTCGTGTACATCTGGCTTCTTTTTTAGATGAACTAACAAAGGTTTCGATGGTTAGTGAATGTAGAAGGGGAAAGGAAGGGATTATATTATGTTGTCTTTAAAAATGTGGTTGAAGAG
>JAOXOE010000745.1:7118743-7145112 GCA_028565055.1 Phoeniculus purpureus | reverse complement strand
CCCATGCTATAAGGTCAAGCAGCCACAATATTGATGTAAGAGCACATTACGCAGCTGAACTTGCTCACTTAAAGCAGATATTGCAGCTGAAGGCAAAGAGGATGGCATAAACAGGGATTTGGTGTGAGGGCAGAAAGCTGCGTAGTTTGACAGAACACAAGATGTGTTTTCTCGTGTACATCTTGCTTCTTTTTTAGATGAACTAATGTAGGTTTCAATGGTTAGTGAATGCAGAAGGGGAAAGGAAGGGATTATATTATGTTGTCTTTAAAAATGTGGTTGAAGAGCTCTGGCACGAGAAGGATTTTGTCTGGAGAGAAATTCAAGTCGCTTTATACCTCAGCATGGGGATTTTTATTTTGATTTTAAATCCAAAGATTGATCTGTGTTTAGAGCCACACTGGGTAAAGTGGACAATTAAGTCTCCATCCAGTTCCAAGAGGAGCTGTAAATCGCATTTGCTGTCTGGCAAAGTATGGCATGACTGGGCAGTTTCAGTGAGACATCTAGGTTTAGAACAGTGGAAAAGCACAGGGATGTGCCAGTTTGGAATGAAAACAGAGTTGTTAGGAACACACAGACAAGAGACGTGGGTTCAGGCTGAACTGTATTCGAGGCCTAAGACTGCTGCAATGACTATCTGAGCACACATCTGTTTAGTAATTTAATTCTCTCTTGTATAAGTTTTTAAACATCAGTGTCTTAACAGTTTCTTTTAAAATTGAAGTTGTTGCAAGATCAGTATTGAGAAAATCTCTGCAAAGCGTTTTGATTTCTCAGTTCCAAGTGCTGATGGTGTTTGATGGCTTTTGCCCTTGGTATATGATGTGCTTGGAAGACATCACTTGTACTCACTCTCACTGGTGGTGGTTGCAGTAAATCCATGCCCAGCTTAGAGAATTGGAACAATGAGTTTACTGAGTTCTCTGCTGTCACACGCGGGATGTTGCAGGGATGGAGCTAAATCTTCAGACTATAGCTGCTACTGCTTGCCTGCCTTCCCACATTTCACTTGCCTGCCATGCAAAGGCCATGCTCGTGAGTCTGCTCTTACCAGCCTTGAGGGCAGCTAGTGCAGACAACTCAGAATGTGTTCTTTCTCGAGACAAAAGTAAGAGAAAGTCTGAGATAATTTCATCTTTCACTGAGGCAACTGAGACAAATTCACTGAAAATTTGTCCATTTCTTCTTTGGCACTTTCTGATGTGGTCTGTCTCCCAAAGGCAGATGATGTCTATTGGGTGCCATGCATGCTAACAAAGGAGGCTTGTCTGGGAAGTGTTAACTGGTCTGTCACTACTATAACAGGCACAAGTGAACCTATAGTCACTTTGTATAGATTTATTTGCTTATAATATTAACATTAATGCGATTAATATGAAAGAGGCACGAAGACCACCTTCAGTTTGTACATAAGGCTTGCTAATTTGCAACATTAGTTTTTCTGGTTAGTGGGTTTTTTCCCCCCTTAATTAGAAATTTTAATTACAGCATGCTGTGTATTAAGATGTTAAAGCTTTGAGTGGCAGTTTGGAATTGCAGAAGAATCAGCTGTCTCTGTAGGGCTGTAGCACAACAGGGATTAGCTTGCACCCTTCTGCCTGCAGGTATATTTTGCTTCTCAAGTCAAATAATCAGAAAATGTTCTTCAATGTAGCATTCATCTTCCTGATCAGACCATGTCTGTTCCAAGGAACCTCAGTTTAGAGGAGACCTACAGATTCGTTGATCATACATTAGGTGAAAGGACTAAGTCTCAAAACTGAATCACAATAGGTAAATTGTTGGACTTTTTCACCATGGTATTGGATTGGCCTTGCCTCTGTGTCTGCTTGCTTACTCTGCTTGTGATGGTGCCAGTGCACGGACGATTCTCTGTCAGGTACTATGCTGGTGCTGCTGCAGCTCTAATGTTGAGTCCTACCTAATAATGCAGAAGAAAGCGGCCTCAAGAGTTTTCACCATCTTTGATCTGCTGATGTCAGCTGTCTGTAACACACCATGCATCGCATGATGCTGGGTGTGAGAGAGCCTTGCAGGCTTGATGTGATTCTTTCCTACTTTAAAGCAGACTTGTGGGAAGATAGGAATAGATTTTAAATATTAACATTTAATGTTTCCAGCGTCACAGTCTTGGAAAGTACAAAATCTTCTGCCATGGGTAATTGTGGAATATCCTACTTGTAAGGAAGCTGTTTCCCTGGACTTTTCACACTCAGTGGCTATCCTGTGTCTTTTGAACGTGAGGATTCATGTTTTTGTTCTGTCATGTGTCAATGTGGGTTTTCTGTAATCCAGACAAATACCCAGTCATTTAAAAAATTGCTGAAACACATTTTCCGAGATCTCTTGTGGCACTCTAACCCACAAGCTAATTATGAAGCTGCAGTTTTAATTTACTGTTTTCAGTTGATTTCATGTCCTGCTGGAACAGAAGTAATGATTTCTGTCCGTGCTTGCTATTAGTTCATTTACCTTTATCAGCCGTCATCTGTCTTTGGAAGCGCAAACCTTTGCGACCTCTGTTGGTATAGAAGACTATCCGTGCTTCTAACGGTTTTATTAAATCAATATGCTTTTCAAAATGATGATTGACCAGTGGCATTTTAATAATTTCAGTAATCTGTCTCTTTTCTTAAGCATCTAGTTCCCCAGAGTCCTGCTGTGCAGGGTCTGTGTTCTATTGAGCTGTTCACAGTGATGCCCAAATCTTTTCTTTAGAATGCTTCTGTTAATGTATGATTGTAGTTCAATTTATATGCTCTTTGTGGTTACCTTTCACTTGTCAATACTCAATTTCAGCCTGGCCTTGGTGCTACTTAAGTTCTTCCTCTTCCTGCCAGCTACATTAACTTTGGGCTATTTGCAAATCCAGCCCAGTTACAGCTTTTACTTTTTGGAAGGTCATTAAAGTTAAGTGATGCTGATGTTAACGGGAAGTTTTTTGGCACACCGAGTCTTTAATTCAGTTAAAGTCAGACTCTACTCCTGTCCTTTTTTTCCCTTTGCTTTTTTTGCAGAAGGTCTTTGGTAAGTCAGTGGGTTTGAATGTGTATGAATCACATTTATTAGGATGATTAGCCAACCTGATTCGCCTCATGTTTTTACCTGGCGTTGAAGTAAGCTCACGCTGGTCTGCAATTCTCAGGAGGGTTTTTAACTTCTGTTTTAAAGGAAGTGATAACATGGACAATTGACTCCAGTTAAGACATGTGCTTCTGTTAGTGTGTGAATCATTTAATAATGCAGTGAAGTATTTTGACAGTTGTTTTCTGCTGATTGTCCCCTTAGTGGACTCGGCTATTTTTATGCCAGCCAATAGAAGGGAATAAGGGTACCCTGGCTACTTAAAAAAAAATGCTAAAAAGGAAAGAGAAGAGTTTAATATACTACAGAATGACCTTCTCGGTTTGGTTGTTTGCGGTGGGCGGGGGGGTTGTTGAACTTTCAAACAGCACTGTCAGAAAGAACTGTGAAATGAGTTTCTGCTGAGGGACTTCCGCAGGTATTGTGCAGCCTGGCAGCCCTTAAGGACTGGTCGAGCAAACCCACTGTTACCATTCTGCCCATTGTTGCAGGAACTACCAAGTTCCATCATTTCAGTGCCTTAAAAAAGGCACTGAGGAGAGGCTTTGCAAGAAGCTGAAAATGAGCAGTGATGTAGAAAATATGCCGTGATTGAAAAAAGGATGATTTAATTAAATGTTTATGGCTGGGACGCTTTGGTGTAAACAGCCTGTGGCTCCCAGCTTGCAAATTAAGTGTCTGTCTCTTTGCAGCTAATCTGTTTGTGCTTGCGGTACCAGAGTTTCTGTCAGTCTGAGCTCAAAATACTGAGTCCAGGTAAGTGACTGTGCACTGTATGAGGCAAGAGAATCTCTTCACTAAACCACAGGTGTGGAGCCTTTCTTGGAGGGATGGTCAGCAACAGCACAACTTACAGTGCAGCAGTGGCATTTTTGTGTTAAGAGGAGGAGCTCTGTTATGTCCCTGATTTGGAGGACAACAGGGTAGTGTCTCATTGTTAAGGTTGCACCAGATCAAATGGAAAGCAGTGTCTGTTGAGCTTCCGGTCTGCTTCTGACAACTCCATTTTTACCTTGGTATCCTATGGCTGGCTCTGTCATGTGAACCTAGCAGAGACATTCAGGAGAGAAACAGTTGTTTCAAAACTTCTCAGTGAGTCTTGGAGCGACTGCATACAATTTAGGATCAATATAAAGATATTAAGAAAGCAAACCCTATTTTGTCCTATCTCTTAGCAAGATCTCCTCTGAATCCCTCACTGATAAGCATCTCTTTGTGCCTTTTCAGTAACATCTTGTCTTCTCTTAGATGTGTATAGAGTGACAGGGGCTACTGCTTCTTGAAGGGAATCCTAAGGTCATTTTGTCCCTTTCATTACCCAAAAGAAGGATTAGAGATGTGTGTGTTTTAATTTTCGGGTGTCAAGTTGACTTGTTCTCAGTCATGTTTTTCACTAGATGTCACAGTACTTTTTTATCGTTTGGGTTATGTGGGAGAGAGAGCAAAACAGGTTCTTCCTTCCTGGTATGTTACTTGGATGTTTCTGTAAGCCTATTTATATATATTTTTTTTTTTATCCCTATCTGCTGAGGTACAAAGAACAGGCTATTCCTTTTGTCTTTCCAATGTTCTTTTTATGCACTTGAAGACTGAGCACATCCATGCTCAATCTTCTTTCCTCTGGACTAAATGTTCTTAGTTTGTATAGTCTCTTTTCGTGGAGACTGTGTTTCCTAGATCTGGAGTTTGTGTCTTCCTGAGTTTCTCCAAACAGTGGATGTCTTGTCTTGAGTGTATTTCTCTCAACTCAGTCTCACCAAAATGTGCTGTACACAAGCATTATACAAGTTTTCCTGGTTCTGTAGGTGCCTCTTAATCTTGACCTGCAAGACTCTGTCTTCACAACCATGACTTTCTCATTAGACTATGCTGTAGTCACAGCCCTAAATCAAAGCTATCGTCAAACACTCGGGTACCAACCATCCAAACCCAGACTGGATCTGGCAGAGAAAGCACTGCGGCCTTCCTCTCTCATAGCTCATGTCTAAATCAGGACGTGTATGTCTTTTGGGGCTAAAAAGCAGAAAATTTTGCAGCTGAATTGACCAGGATGACAAGGATGAAACCTAGCAGTCTGAGAACACACTCAAGTTCATTTTTATGTATGAATTAAGTGAGGATCTGAATTGCAGTGAGTATTCTGGTCCACTGCAGTAACACGGTACTTTCAGGTGTAATTACAATGGTTTTGTTAATACTTAAAAATCAAGTAAGACATTTGCTGATAATTCCTTCTCCTTTCTTGGCCTTGTAATAACCATGTAATAAATTCCACAGCTGATGTCAAGAGGAGCTATTGGATTTAAGCCCATCTGAACATGCAGATACTAGGACACCTTCTGCACCTTTGTGCGTAACAAATGGGTCTGAGCTATGAAAAAGCGCTGCACAGCTTCACCTCTGTGCAGGGTGTTAGGCAAACAATCCCCAGCAGAAAACGGTTGCTGTTGCTGAAGCCATGGGAAATGCTTCCTTACTCCCTCAGCCTTGCTGCACTTGCTCTCGGTTATTTTCTCCCGGTACTAACTCCAAGAGGAGGCAGGGACGTGTATCTTCGCAAGCAGGAATTAGTCTACTGTATTTTACAGGTAAACTAACAAATAAGAGGAGAATATGAGCAGCCCCTGGAGACCTGAATTTGTTTGCTGCTAGGCCACTCTATCTGCAACTGGCATCGGTGGAAACCTGAGTGCTCCATTAAAAGTCGACAACCTCTGTTCATTGGGGCATGGGGCAAACAGACCCAGCCTGTTCTGTAGACAGACTGACTGCCTTTATCTCACCCTACCCAGCTCATGATGGGTAATGATGAGACTCTGAAATAAAAAGCTTGAAACTAGGACTCAGTACTTTTACCTGCTGCTGTTGTTCCCAAGAAGAGTAGTGACACAAGGCTGCATTTCAGGGGCCATGTGGGAAATACACTCAGTGCCACACATTAAGTGAGGACTGACTGGAGTTTATCTGGGGGTGCTGCTAGGAATGGGGTATCATACATGGTGCTGGGGTGTGTGCTTCTGAAAACCTTCATTCCAAAACCATGGGTAAGTTACCACTCTCAAAGACAGTGGAGGCAATATTCTGATAAAACATCCACCCTTTCAGCTGTTGCTATGTATTAATGCCTTAAGCAGCAGCTTCTTGCCCACCCTGAGGAGGCTCAAACCTGTACTGCTTATTTGCATTATCTTGCAGTAGGTGTGACTGCTCAAATGGTGCCTTGATGCTCTGGTTGCTCACAAAGCAGAAATCAGGAGTATGTGTCTTTGCATACATAGGAGGGCTTAGGGATGATGCATGTGAAAATACGTGCGTGTTTTTGTCTTTTGAAAAGACAGCTCTTCAGCCAAGGGAGAGTGTGCCACACAGGAAGTACACTGGGCTTTGATGGTATCATAATCTGAAGGGAAATGCATGGTGCTACTCAGAATGCAAGAGAAATGGTCTTTCCACTCTGAGTTTGCAGGCATTTGAATGGTAAATTTGTCAGTCTTCCTGTGCAAGAGAATGTACCTTTACCGTATCCTTGCTAGTCTTCTGTCCCTTTGTTCCGCGTAGCTCTGTTGATGAAAACAGTTCTTTGTTACAGCCAGTGAGTTGTGGTTTCTCGTAGCCTTAAAGACCATGTTTTGTTATGAAATGCTGCTGTTTTGCCATTTTCCTTTGGAGCCTGGGTATGTGAGCTGTTCAGTAGTAACAGCGGAGTTTTGGGCTTGTTGGGGGGTTTGGGCATAATTCTGCTGTCCTTTTACTTGCTGTTTCAATCCGACGGTGTTACAAAGTGTGTAATGGGAAAGTTCCCCTAACCAGCTGCCTTTTGTTCAACTTAATCTCTAGTCAGTGTGAGTGACCTTTCGATAACAATCAAGATAGTAGTTTGTGCTCTAAAGCTTGAATGTAGAAACAAACCCTGCAAATACCCTTTTGCTCTTTGCTTTCCACCCTGTGGTGGGTACATGGGCTGAACCATTATTCTGATTACCTTTCAAAGGGAAAGGTAGTATCCTGTAAATGGGATTTGCAGAAGTGGTAGCCCTAAACCTACTCTTGTAACAGTCAAAGTGGGTTTTATGGCTAATTTCAGTGGGATAGGAATGCCCACAGCGAGCGGCTGAGGGCCCAAACCAAGTCACTGCACTATATGGCCACATGAGTGAGCTTGATGATCTAGCAGAATTAGGTGATTTTCCCCTCAAATTACAAGGATTTAGCCTCTTATTTGTAGGATATACTCCAGTGCCTGCACAGTAGTCTGTAAACCTCATGTACACAGTAAACCCTGGCATCACTGGAGGGAGAGGAAAAAGAAAAGGAAAACGTCTGAGGAAAGGAGCACGTGAGCACAAACTACTGAATGTATTTGGATCTTGCCTTTTGGTTATTACACTGTGTGAAACCTAAGCAATAACCCACTGCAAAAATGTTGAGTGGGGAAGAAGCCAAATGATCTGAATATCAGCGAGGGTTTAGCAGTCTTGCAGTTTCCTTAGCAAGTCTCTCTGGCATGCATGTTGGGTATCATCTACCAGGTAGGTGAATCATGAGTCTTTCAGGTCTTAGTTCCAGCTACTGTGTGTCTGTCATCTTCAGAGTCAGCAGAATTGCTCTGGGTGTCTCCTAGTCTCAAGAATGGCCATCTCTAAGCATCTTGGTAAATGCCTTTGGTTTGTACTCTTCTCTGCCTACTGGTTTGTGTCCACATCCTTTTCTTCCTTCCCTGTTTTTTCTGACATTCTTCTGGTCAAGAGATTTTGTTTCTTCTAGCACCAAGAGCAGAGTTAGAGGCGGAAGCAATGCAAAATTCTGATATGTCCCCATCTCTCTTCAAATCTGTTTATCTTCCGCAGAGCCCTGATAGTGAATGACATTCATATAAACAGTGGGTAGAGGACCTGATGTGCACAGTTCAAACATCCTGTCATGATCTGGGCGCATGTACTTGATTGAAAAATAAACACCTAACCTGCATAAACATCTGATGTGCTTTCCTGGTTACAGTGTTGTGTCCCTGTGTTGTATTTAAGACCTACAGTTGATTCTTCCGTGTTCTCACCAGCCACAACATAAGCTGGTTTTAATTCTGCCTCGAGCTGCTGGCTGTGACTTGATTCCTGCTGTAGACAAGTTACCTGAATGTAAGTTTATGTGGTATAACGAACAGTACTTTGGGGAAGTACTTTAAATGCTTTTCTTCTTCCAGCAGTGACCATTTAAAATGTTTTACAGTTTTTAATTTAACGCCACCTCTGTCCCTCAATACACTTCAGGAAGAGAACTGTCTCACTCCAGAAAGCCATGCAGGCAGGACCAGGCTACAACCAAGTTTTTATATTCCAAGTTTTGGACTCTCTATTCCAACAAATTTTCCAGTATCCAACTGAATAAAGCCCTAAGCAACATGGTCTGAACTAACTTTGCTTTCAGCAGGCGTTGGTGCTGGATAGTCTCTCAGTATCTTTTCCGGTCTGATTATGCATCTGTGTTAAACTGTGTGCAGCCGTAGTCCAGATCAGGTGTGTTCATGCTGAAATTTCTCTACCTGTGAAGGAAAGCAGCAGCACCTTTGGTTTCTCCCCTGGAAGCTCTTCAGCCATGGAGTTGGTCTTTTACTTTGCCAGACAAGAGTTGAAGCATGAGAACCTTCACAACACATCACACTTCTTTGTAGGGATGTCTGGAAGCTGTCATGGGAATCCAGCTATGGAACTCTCAGGCTCTGGAAAAGAATGAACTGGAGGTCCGTGGGAAAGGAAGGTGCAGGACTAAATAGGTGTATGTACATAGGAATGCTGTGAAAAGCCAGAAGTGGGCTCTAGTACCATCTTAAATACCCTTTTCTTTGCCAGCTTCTCTGTGGTAGCCTCCTGCAGTAAGATTTTTTGACACAAAGACCAGACTTTTCAGGAACTGAGAGAAGACTAACAGATTAGTTGCTGAAAACGTTCCATCCAGAAGCTGCAGTGAAACTCACTTGGAAACATCATTTGGAGTAACTGTGGTCTGGTTCCAGGTTTCAGCTGTGCTCAGTGCTGAACTGTCCTGAGCATCTCTGGTGCTGCTCTGGCTGTGGTGACGAGTGGATTCTCTATGCTGGACCCACGAAGATAAAAATGATCCAGCATGAATGTCTGAGAAGTTAGTGACCGTGTCGGTGGCTTCACTGTGCTCATGTTACCTTAGTGGAGAGACATGATGAAGTGTCCCTGAGCCATGTTTCCAGGAGAGTTCTCCATCTCACAAGAGGTGTGTGCTCTCCCATTTTACTTGAGGAACAGACCTTGTGGCAAAGGTCTTCACAGTTTGCGCTTTCTGTATTTGTGAAAGTAAATGGCAAGTCCAGTTCAGGGGCTGCTGATGTTTGGATGAGGCTTTGAGCCTCAGTGTTCTCAGTGACAACTATTTCAGCATGTAGAAAGACTCAGTAAGATCTCTGGTAGAGACTTACACGTATGGTTGACAGTTTGGCCTGTGAGAAGTTGTTTGGTTTTGCTATGAGCTATGCTGTGCGTGCTGTTCATCCCTAGCTGCTTCTTTCCCCTCCTGCTATCCTCAGCTCTTTTCAGAAACCTTAGATTTATCACTCTTGGATCGTCTGTCTTGTTCTGGCTTTTAAAAATGAAAGCTTTTCAAAGGACCTTTGGAACAGGCTGTGTTATTTTTGGCTCGGGGTCTTGGTGACACTCATTGCAGAATTAAAACTTCTAATTAGAAAGCAAGACAAATGCAAGGGAAGGAAAACACAATGCTGCAGAATTAAAGCGGATATTTTAATTGCCCCAGAGGCATGGAATTGGGGTCCACTGCGGAGTTCGCTCTGCCCAAGGAGATCACTGCAGAAAATGATCACTGCTTTCCATAAGTAACCTAGAACCTTTTAATTTTGAAACCTCAAACAGGGATCTCTGCCAGGGTACTTGGATGATTCCTCAATTGATGCAGATGTCCTAATAAGAACCATTTAAAATTTACATGTGATGTGGGAAGGACCAGGTACCAGGAGAAAGTAGTTAAAGATGGCCAGGGAAAAGTTGTACTCACGTGTAGGTGCAATGGAAGTAGGCGTTCTAGATGACCTCTGCGACCTTGGAATTTTAGAGTGGTTCCGCAAACTTCTTCAAAATTGCTTTGACATCATTTGCCGGCAGGGCCTGCGCTGCAGGGGGAGGAGACATCAGTGTGTAGAAATTCGCGTGGGCTCCTCGGTTTGAGTGGCTGCTGCTTTGTGTCACTCGCTTGCCTTTTCTGTGGGTGCGTGGTCGGCCCTGGCCAAATCCTCAGATCTTTCCGTGGTACCTTTCGCCAGGGCGGGGGGGTGGCGGTTTTGTGCCCGTTGGTGTTTGTGTGTTCGCATCTGCCAGATCCCCTGTGAGGTCCCAGTCTTGCTCTCTGCAAAGCTGTTTTGAGAAGAGGAGGAAAAAGAAATGGAGAAAAGATGATTGACAGCAGCCCTTTAGATTTCTGTTGTTAATGCACCAGTAATAAGATAAGGCTTATCTTTAAATGTTCATGGAATCGAGACTTTGATGGAACAGGCTTTTGGGTTAATATATTTTTGATAGATAAAGCAGAACGAAATGAAAAGAGCAAGGGAACATCCATACATATATATATATATATATATATTTATGGAGAAAGACATTTCTCTTTTAAATCATTCTTTGCATGCTCTCTGCGTGTGAGCGTTCGACGCGCAGATATAAAGGGTGTGTTTGTGAACACGCGTTCAGGGCAGGTGTTTTGGGGGGGACGTGTGGGCCCGAGAGGTGCGTTGCTGTGCGAGAGACAGCTGAGCGAGATGAAATCTGCGGCTGCCTGCCAGCTGAAATGAACAGTCTCAGCCTCTCTCCCTCTGCTTCGCTCAAGTCCAGCTGTTGTCAGGTGTAAGTGCGAGCAGATAAGAGGTGGCGACGTAGCTCAGGTTCTGCCTCGCCCTCACGGAAAGAAAGGAGTAGCACGCTGGGCCCTTGCGGCCGTGTGGCTAGCAGAGTTCTGCTGGTTGAGCTGCACGGGGAGGGGGTTGAGGATGTCACAGTCGTTAGTGCGTTTCAGCTCAAGTCCAAGATGTGTTTTGCGTATTTGCACATTTGGATGAAATTATCTCGCCGCCCTGCGTGGAGCAGTGTCTGGGAGGCTGTGCCACAGGGGTGCAGCCTTCTTGCAGTGAAGGCCTGCAGCATCTGTGGCTTGGATCTAAAACCGTTTGGTTGCTATTTTTCAGCTGTGGACGTAAACCACAATTGTTGAATTTTATCCACCCGGCCTCCTCCCTCTCTTTTGTACTCCTCCAGTCAGAGGTTGTCTTTTCTCTCCTCTGCCTGCCCGTGGATGCCTGTGCCGCAGCCCCAGCCAGCTGAGCCATGTGCAAGTAGATGGGACAGGGAGGCAGGGGAGCGAAGCCTTCTCATGCTGCAGAGCTCATATAGGGAAGACGACAGATGGAAACCTCCCCTAATACTGCAGTGCAGTTCGGTGGGGACAAGCAAACTCGACTTTGCACGTGGGAAGGCACAGTTTGCCCCTGTAGCTTTAGGGGCAGGCGTACAAGAAAGCCAGGTGGATTTAGTGGTATAGAAAAAAGTAGCGTAGATTGGGGGTGAGAAGTAAGGGATGGAAGTAAAGCTCTAGGAAGGCAAAGGGAATTCAGCTGAGGATGGGTTTGCGTGGATATGTGTCCATCCTGCTGAGCACAGTACAGGGAACTGCACCCGAGGGCTTGGCCACAGTGGCAGAGGCAATAGCTGCTGGTCCCATCTCTTCAACAATGATCTAAGACACTATGATCAGTGATTTCTGGCATAGAGAAAGAAGAAAAGCAAATGGGAAGTGAGGCATTAAAGAGGCCCAAATCCATAAAGGCTGGAAGACGAGAGGCGTCTGGTCCTGTGTGCACGGAAACACAACCTCCTAGCAACTGTCCCAGCTGTTCGTGTGGTCTGGAGCACACCTGAACTCTAGGTGATCTCTTCCTGCTCAGCCCACACTGGCATACGGCTACTGTCTCACAGACCTCAGAAAACACCTCTGTGAATTGCTGCTAAAGCATCGTGTTCAACGCCGGGAGATGTTGCCTGGTAAGTGAGTGACAGGCTGGGAGGGGAAGCTTTCAGGGTTTTTGAAGACAGACCAAAAGACTGGTGGGCCCAGGAGAGCAAAAGACACATTTTCATTTGGTTCCACCAAATTTTTAATGTGGCCCTGCCAAATTAGGACTCTGATCTCTCTTACTGTAGTAAGGTCTCTTCATCTTGGTTTGGGGCCAAAGCTCTGGTTCTTTCCAAAATCAGTGGTGGAAGTCTGACCTAATGCCATTAGGGCTGGCATCAAAGCCAGGCAAATAATTTGGCAAGGCATGATTTTCCTCAAAACAGACTCCAAATGCAGCAGAGTACAGATGTCTTGTGTAGTTACCACTTACTGTTATTTTAACCTGTTACGGAGCGTCAGGCTCTGACTTCCTGGGCTTGCTTATCTCTGGCCACGGTCTCTCTGGAGGTGTCCCTCAGCTAAGAGCTGAGGGAGTGTGTCAGCGCTGTGACAGCTGTCACAGGTGTCAGTGTCTGCACCAGCCTGAAATGAGCTTCCTGTGAGCAATGTCACTGGTAGGGCTCTGCCATTAGGAACCAAATGTATTTTAGAAACCTGTGTTGGTTAGGGTGTGTATCTGTAACTCATGGGCCACTGTATTTAATTAATGTAAAACTGACTTGAATCTAAGAAGCTATCTAGTTGCAATTAGTTCTTGTTTGCTAATTAATTGCCAATGGATGATTAAAGACTTGTTTACTGAGGTTTAGCAGCTATCAAGACACACATCTAGTACTCAGGGGATTTACTATGCAGTAACTGGATTGTTGAATTAAATTCTTACTGAGACCTCTAAACTGTGACCAAAGAAAGGTGCTCTGCAGCCAAGTTTGCTCTGACAGTTTGCCCCTGTCCTTTTGGATCTGCTGCCCTAGGCAGTGTTGCTCCTGATGGGGGAAGATTACAGGGATCCTCCAGCTTGCTGAGGTGAATCGCTTGTCTCCTTCTGCAAGTTGCAGGTAAGGAAAACCAAAATCTTAGGTCTTGGCTGTGTTGGTAGAGCAGTGCTACCCATAGACACTCCCAAGCACTGTCTAGACTGACAGGTGAGTTTCATCTTTGTCTCCTTCCTGATGCTCATCACATGCCAGACTCCAGATAGACGACAATCAACGGAGTTTGTTTTCTATTGAGATTTGTTTGCAAACTGGATTTTGCTTCTGCATGTAGACTTTTGGTTTTGCTCTTTGGGACAATTTCCTGGGTGGTTTTGTTAAATTCTTCTCAGTCTGCGGGTTTGTTTGCTGATTTAGTCCCTGTGTTTATGGCTTCTTTGGTCACCAAAAGCCAAGTTTCTGCTCACCACTTGATGAATGAGAACAAGATTTATGGTGGTAATTAGTGGCTTCTTCGGGTAACCAACTTGAAGAGGCTTGAGAAAGTGGCGCGCTCACTGCCTTCGCAAAGTCAAGCTCTCAAGGTGTCTGGCAATGCGCAGCCAATGTTGTCTGCTGCTTTTAACAGCACATGGAGGATGACACAAGACAGGGAAGTTAAACAGCCATATTCACACACAGAAGCTCATGGATTTACCAGTAGACAGCTGTCTCCTGTAGACTGGCATCAACAAAAGCTGCTCCTGCAGGTGTTGGTGAGTAAGGGTCAGTAGCATGGTTTAGTGAGAGCAACGGTCCGGAGTTTGAGGGGATAGTTTTAGGAGCTGTCTTGCAGGATCTTTCAGCTTTGCTTTTCAAGGGCTACTCTTCTTTTTGTTTTTTAGACCACAAAGAGGGAGGGAGGTGACCAAGAAAGGGTGCTGGAAGTTTCTACGTGGCGAGAAGCCTTGTAGTATTTTATGAGCTGTTTCATCCACTCTTCCATTTTTCTCTTGTGCTTTCCTTATTTATAAGCCTGAGGTTTGGATTGCTTTTCTCGCAGCCTCTCTCACTAAGCAGAACTGGCAGGGAAAAAAAAAACAACAGAGAATGAGCAACTGCGGCAGAAAAGTGATTAAAAAGAATAATTAGCATTTGCCCCCGATAAATGAGCAAAGCCATTAATTAGACTGATTTACTCCTGGCTTTTTTTTTCCTTCTCCCTTTCCTCTCCCTCTCTTTTTTTTTTTTCCCCCCCTTTATCAAATGGCAGCGCCGTGACTGGCCCTTTGGTACGTTTTCATCAGCTTTTCACCAGTTGTCAGAGCTAACACCCTCCTTTCCTGGAGCCCAAGCAGCCTCTTGTAGCTAATGGATATGGAATGCAGCCAGAGCTGATAGCTGCTAGATCTCTACTGGCTTACAGGTGTTTCCATCATTACTGGCGTATTATCTGCCACTGGGTCCCCTTCCTCCTCCTCCTCCTCCTCCTCCTCTTTTCTCTCTGTTTTCACCCCTTTGCAGTGTTCTAGAAGTAATTACAGTTTAAAAAAAACCGCTGGCAGATTTTTAAGAATTTTATTTAATGCAACACGATGTCCCGGTGATCAAATCAATTTCTTTTTTTGGCACGGTGACAAGCAGCGATGCTGCTGCTGTCGCCTGTTTGAATGTAATTACCAGGATGAAAGGGAGAATTTTAATTAAGACAATTTCCCCCCACACCTTATTCCCTCCCCCTTATTCATGAGCTGGGGGCTGTCGTGGTTTTTTTAGTGGTTTTTTTTAATATCTGCTTTTTTATTAGGAAATATTAGTAATCATGAGGCTATTGCATGTTATATCGTGTGTGCTCCCCCCCCATCCCGTGCTGCGAGCTGGCTGAAGGCATGGCTCTGTCAGAACGGGCACGTTAGCAGCAAATGCGGGCACAACAGTCCTTGTTTCAAATCTAAACGGTGGAAATGGGATTGCTGGCGTGTGTGTGGTGCTTGGAGCCTGCTATGGTTAATCGTTGTGTGGGTTCCTGTAATGCCTGGAGGCCGAACTGTTGGTGCAATTTAGGACACTGGAAGCAGGGAGAGGCCCAAATGACTGCCTGGGAGCCAAACATCACAGGGACGTTGCAAAATCTGAATTTAACCTTCTTTCTTCAGAGCCACCTCAAAGCCCATAATTTTGAATTATGTGCTGGGAAGCGGATAAGAGAGGGTCCTACTGTGTTGGGAGGAGGAAGGCAGTTGCTGGCAGAAAGGAAAGGTGGAGTGCAAATGGGGGAAGAATATGCTGGGGTTTGTCAGAAGCAGCTGGTAGGAAGCTGAGAAGAGCTCACAAAATAAAGGTAGAAGGCTTTGTCTGGAAAGAGCTTCACTTCTAAGGTTCAGGCATGTACAACTGGACATTCTTACGAAGCTCTGGCATGGGAGGGGTGCACTGGCAATGGGTGCTGAAAGCAAAGACCAGGGATTAGAGTTTGGGCTTTGTGAAGAAGGTGTGAGGTGCTGAGTTTAAGATTTTAAGGGGTAGTTAACTAAATTTTCTAGTCGTCTGAGCCAGGTGAGTATTTTGATTTTTATCTGGGCAGAGAGGCAGGGGGGCTGTTGCGTGCTAGGGATTATTTTAACTGGCCGTTGTCTTGGCCCGACGTGTTAGCCTGCTGTTCTGTCATCTCTCTGCTCCCAAGGGCTACCACCACAGGCAACTGGGATTGCACCACAATACGAAGGCAGGAGCTGGGAAAGGAGCATGTTTTTCCCTCATTTTTTGTAGGGAGAGCAAGGGGACATCTTCCCAGCTCTGCAGAGATTTGCCCATGTCTGTTATCCCCCCTGTATCTCGCTTCACAACACCCCTGTGCTCCCAGGCACGGGCACGGCATTCTCTACAGCCTGGGCATGCAGGGCATGTCCATTAACACTCCAGAGAGGCTGCTGCAGGGTGGTTCAGACTGGCTCTTCTCCCCAGGACAGGCAGTGCCCTGCCTCCAAAATGTGCTTTTTACCCTCCAGTCTTGGGACCAGGGCAGAGCCACTATTAGGATTGAAGTCAGGTATTCAAAGGATTGGTGACAGAGGGGACTGCAGAAGAGGAAACTCATTCCCCAGCTGTGTTTTTGAAGCCTGTCTCGTGTCAGCGGAAGGTAATTTAAACCAACCTGGGTGCTCGATTTCCCAAAACAACTGCAGGTTTGTGTGCAAGCACCTTAGCTGTGAAGACTGTGGCAGGTTTCCTGAGCAGGACTGGTCCCCAAGCTACACGTCTGGAGCTTCGCCCTGCCTTCCTGGGTATCGCTTCAGGCTTGACTTGAATATTGCTGGACAAACAGGAAAACCTGCAGAGCAAGGTAGGTGCCTGCCAAAAAATGAAGGAAGCGAGCTCCATTTGAGTCTTTCTCCTGTTCAGTGGTTCTCAAAGGGGCTACAGCTCTACCAGCTGCTACAGAGCAGTGGAGCTCGGGTGTTTTGGGCAGAGCTTCTTGAAACAGCCAAAACAAGGGAACTGGTAGAACTGAAACCTTGCCTGAACAGCTGCCCTTCGCAAAGTAACCGTTCCTGCTGATAAAATCCACGTGCTTGCACCTGAGCTTTCAAATCCAAAGTGGAAAACTGCCTCCTTTACTCATTCTTGAGTGAGCTGGGGGAAGGGTGAGCTGCGGTGGAGCCTGAGAACCAAGGTTACTGACTAGAGGAGGTCAGAGGGGTCTAGCTGAGGTACAACACCAACGACAGGATGCTAGAACAGAGGAGGGGGTGTTGCCACTGTGCGTTTGGAGACCTCGAGTTCTGCCGCATCTGTCCTAAACCTGAGGGAGTCATCCAGAGGCTGGCCAGGACCACCACAATGGCCAGCTCGGTTGGAAAAGGTGGTTTCTTGTTGGGTGCCTGCCTTCAAGGACCTGGCAGAGCTTGGCTGCACTGGATTACCGAGCCGGGATCGGTATGCATGCCCCAACCACACACAAACAGATGCAGTAATCCGAATAGTTCGTGTGCAGCCCAGGTCCCCGGCTTGCTCAATCCCACAGTGGAAATTGTGCCTGAGGTTAACGCACTGCAAAGAATGTACGGGAAATGTTTTGCATTTTAAATAAATAAAAATCAGTGCATATTTTTTTAACGCTTGCTGACCAGCTCTTCACATCCTGTTAAGCTAAATATTTGCATGGTAGTAGTGCAAAGAGGGCTGAGCAAGGAACCCCTGTGTTTCATTTGGGTGGCTGCATGTTTCGATCAGCTGCTCTTTCCTCTTCTGTCTGTTTTTCTTAGCAGGGTCAGGACGAGTTTCACAGTCCGAATGGTTCACTGCAATTCTCTACAGGATATCCTCATTTTACTTTAATGGAGAGGAAATTAATGAAACATACAGGCCCTGGGGCTTCAAATACTATACATTAATATTATCCCAACGTGTTGTGGTATGTGCACTCTCTCAGACTAAACTTTACACTGGACAGAGGAAGTTGTGATCAAATTCAGGTGCCTGTGAAATTTAAGTGGTGGGGGGGAGCAGAGGAAAAAAAATAAAAGAGAAGCTTGAAGCAGTTTCCTTCCGTTTCAGCCCCTGATCAGTGTGAGAACAGGGATGTTCAAATGGGATCAGGTCAGTACAAACCAAACAAACGATTCCAGCTCTCAGGGCAGGGCTGTTTAGCCGTGTTTGTGTATCTGGAAGGTTTGTTCTTTTGATTTATTAGTTACCTTCTTTGGAGAGTGATTTCTTCCCATCTGTGAGTAGACCAGGAGTGATCTAAGACAGTGGTGATCTTTGCAGAAGATGGGCTGCAAAGGGATCGCAAATCTTCCCCTTTCCTCCAAATGAAAAGCACCACAAGTGCTTTCCAACGCCTGCAGGCAGGCGGACGATAGAACAGGAGACTGTCAAAGCAATACCAGAAAATTCAGTTCAGCTTCAGTTTTCTTTGGTGGTAGCAGGGAACAATGAGAAGACAGGCCATGCAGCATTGCCTGCTGCTTTCAGCACCACCCAGGATGTGAGGACTGCAGGTGTCTTGCCCTGACAGTGAACTCGTAGACTATAAAACATTTCAAGAAGGCCAAAAAGCTTTGGCTCAGCTGCCATCCCAGTGCTCTTGCTAACCGCTTAAGTATAGTCCCTCTCATGATAGCTGTTCCCGTGGCTGGAAGGAGGTCATTAGCAGTGGGCTGTGTCAGACCCACTACTCAGAGACCTGCTGACAGTGAATTCTGGTTTTCCTTCTGGGATTTCTGTCTTGTTTCCTTTTCTTTCCCCTCGTGGGGCAGTTTCCTCAGATTACAGCAACTGTCTGCACCAAAAGGGACAGAGTCTTGCACCGTTTTGGTGGAAGAATGTGAAGGAGGGGACCTTGTTTGGAGAAATTGGCAGCATCGAGGAAAAATAAGAAGTTAAACCGGTCATCATGGTTTTGGACTCTCGGGGCTAACAAGGCATTTTTTCCTCTTCTTAGAAACGCTCTAAAATACTGGAAATTTTCTATGGGCTGAAGAAGGAAGTGACTCCCTCCCGTTCCCAAACTCCACATCCCCAACTCTGTCCATATGATTTGTAAATGTTCCTGAGCCACTTGCCTGGTGCAGAAAACCACAGCTTGAATATTACCACATTTTGCAAACTGAAGGCTCTGCCTTGGGATACGGGGACAATTTATTAGTGGAAATATCTTTAATTAATTTGTGCACAAGTTCGTGTTTTCCTTTAATTCTTCTCCCCAGGCACTTGACCCATAGTAATGAAATCCGAGAGCCCTTTTCAGAAAATGACTTTCTCAGCATTTTTGTTCCTTTTAAAGTTAAGTGTATCGCATAATGACCATGAAATGTTATCCTTTATTAGGAACACACTTTTCACTGAGAGTCTTCAAATAGACTTTATTACCAGGAACTCTGTGGTGAGCTGCCATCCGCTGCCTCACAGTCAGTCAGACAGGCCTGGCTTTGAACTCCACGTGCGAGTGTCTTTGAGGACAAGTGCTCGGAACTGGCTGTCACTGGAGGGAGGTGTGTCCTTGGTTTGGTGCCAGGCTCAGGAGAAGATACAGCTTTGCCCCTGAGTGGCCACAAGCTGACTGATGGGCACCTACAACCCAGTACGTGACTCTAGAAGGGATGTAGTGAACCAGTACTGGTGTTGGTAGCCTCACGCGTGCCCTGATCTCTAGGCAGGTCTAAGTGCTTCCAAACTTTGCAGTTGAAAACACAGACCTATTTTTAGGTCTGAGTCGGGGCTGTAGCCAGGATGGCCCTTGCCGGCCCAGGACCTGCTAGTGTCATGTTGTGGTGTCAGCATCTCAAGGGTTTCTTCTTCTCTAGGCTGCCCCTAGAGAGACTTCTCAAGACCACAAAATCAGGACGTGCTTCTAGAATTTTTTGGTGTCTTAAATACGCTTTGCCTCTCTCCGCAACCGATCCTCAAGGACAGAACCGTTTCCTTTCACCCAAAGAGGGATCAGCAGTCTCCTGTGGTTTGGCACGTGGGAACGTTAGCGCTGACACAACAGCAGTGCTGACCGAGGCTTGGTGGGAGGTGACGCTGCCAAAGCAGGACGGGGTTCTTCGGTTTTTTGCAATGGAGAAAGATGGGAGGGGGGTGCCTGACAACAACAGGCGAGGGACAGTTCTGATTTACAAGCCATCAGAGATGTCTTATCTCCTACCCCACCTCCTGCCCTGTAACTGCCACTCTCGAAGCCCGGCACCTTCTGATGCAACAGTCGGGGTGCTGATTCAGAATGGACTTGGTGGACGTGGTGTCACTGTGGACCAGCTCAGCCTGACGCTTCTTAGAAAAGCTCATTCAAATAGTAACTGGGCTTTTACCCCCCTACCTTGACTGTGTGCCAGGGAATTTGCCGTGCTATATCATCGTCTGTGGTGTCCTGGAATGGGCAGTCTTGGCCAGAGCTGGACAGTCCCCTGTATTCCTCCACCACCAAGCTCAAATCCCTCTTTAGGGGCAGTAATGCAGGGAACTCACTCCTCTCTTGTGTCCCTGATGCTCAGCCCAAGTAGATTCAAACCCCTGGGGGTTGGAGTTGGCTCCCTGGGACTAATTCGCGTGATGCCCAAGTCTCATCACAAAGATATCAGTAGTGCTTAGAAACCAGCAGCAGAAAGAGCTGCTTCACAAAGGGCCTGTCCCCATTGTTGTGAGGCCATCCATCTCCCTGTCCCGGTCCCCCTTTTAGCTCTAATTTGTTTAGACCACGGAGTGGGTATCTGAACAACTCGTTTTGGTTTTGTTTTTGACAGGCGACCACAAGAACATTGGCAGCATGTGCTTTTCGTTTGGTTGCAGTTCAGCAGCTGTTCTCCTTGAAATCACCCTGTTTCTGCTGGCTTAATTTCTTAGTTGCTCTTGCCCAACTTTTCTGACCAGTAAGGCTTCTCCCTCCTCCCCACCCACCTGGCCCCGTTCCCTGCCCTCCCTACCACTACCCTAGAACCCTTTTGGTTATTTCAACCTCCGTGATTAAACTGGCCCCCAATTGTTATCAAGAAGATTCAGGAAGGAGGATGAAAAAAGGAAACATAATCTTATCTGAGAATAGAAAATATGATAAGGGCCCCCTATCTGGAGGCTGCAGTGTCCCTCGTGGTGGGGCTGCAGCAGTTCCTTTGAAAGTAATCACCGACATCATCTCTGCTAAATCACCTTTCACACAGCTCAGGCTTTTGATACAAAGGCCTCTGGCAAAATTAGAGCAGGACCGTGTAGACCCCAGAGCAAACGCATTAAACGCTCAAGAGATCAGAATTGGGGGCACCCGGCTATAATTGCACAGGAGGAACTTCTGTTATTGGAGGGGTGACAGGGTGCCTCTGGGTAGGGGGGTGGGGGTGTACATTTGTGTTTCTGGTGGCTACCAGATGGTGACTGCATGTTGTGAGGTGTGCCATGGAGTGCTCATTAGATGTCTTTGTACCTTTTAATCATCCACACAGGAGAGGAGTTGATGCGACGCATAATGATTTTGAGCGCTCAACTCTTCCAGAAAGCCTCAGGTAAGGCATGAACGGAGCAGTCCTGTGCTGGAAGGTGTAAACAGCAAGCCCAAGCAAGGTTTCCTTGCTTTCAGTTTTGGGGTTTTGCTGTGGAGGTTTTCTGCCTGTTTTGCTGTCAGAGGCCCCCGGGTTAAACCTTTCTTGTTTTATTTTGGCTGAAGTGAATGTCATAGTCTTGTAGGCTAAGAGACCTTGTTGGACACACCGCAAAAATCCTGACTGCGGTGCTCCTGATAACTTGGCAGACTTATCCGTGAACGTACTTGACCTGAACCAGTGTTGGTGCAGTCAGAGGAGGCAGTGAAGTGTCCTGCAGGGACAGGATGGAGCTGCATTGGGTGAATGTGTAGAATCATCGGAAATACAAACACATGGATCACAGTTACCACTATTGAAGAAAGAAAACAAAACCTCCCCTGCAATTGTTCCGAGGTTCTAAGCAGTGTCCTGGGATTTTGAGCACTCAGTCTTTGGGTCACTGGCATGGGGTGCTTTCCAGAGGGTTGCATAAAATAGCCCTTTCCAAGCAGCTACGTTATTTTAACCTGTTTTGAATTAGTAACCTAGAAATGGAGGCTCCCCGAATCCCAGATCACTCCTGAAGTACGATGACAAGTGGCTTCAAGAATTTTCACAGAATCATGGGATCATTAGGGATTGGAAGGGACCTCAAATGATCATGTAGTCCAATCCCCCTGCCACAGCAAGATCACCTAGACCAAGTCGCACAGGAACATATCCAGGTGGGTCTTAAATGTCTCCAGTGAAGGAGACCCCACAACCGCCCTGGGCAGCCTGTTCCAGTGCTCTGTCACCCTCACTGTGAAGAAGTTCCTTCTCATATGGACCCTCCTGTGTTCCAGCTCACACCCATTGCCCTCGTCCTATCACTAGATGACACTTTTGATGACTATGACTTGTATCATGTACAAACTGGTTCAGGCTGAACTGGAAAACTCTCAGAACCAGCACCCCACCTCGAAGGTGTTAGTTGTCAGCCAGATCACCCATTTCCAGGATACTTCAAGGCAAAACTTAAAAAAAAAAATCTTAAAAAAAAAAAGCCCAGAAACTTACAGATCCTCCAGCAGCCAAGGAAACGTCAGTCTTTTGTGAATATCAGGTTAGGAAGTTTTTGCTCAGGTCATAGGAAGTGCTGAAACTGTCATGTCCTGAGCAACAGAGAACCCAAGCTGAACTGGCAAAGCTCAAGCCGTAACGTAGCTCCTTTCCAGCATAATCACCTGGAATTAAACTCCTTTTTCTCATATGTAGGAAAAATGACTTTTTCTCCCGTCCTCGTGGTGGAGCACTGCGACACAGGGGAAGGGCGTGTTAGCGTTGCCACCTGGTATCTCAGGGCAAGATGTTACTCCAGCAGCATCACTGGTCTAAGGTAAAACGTTTGACAACATTTTAAGTGCTGGCCTTAAGCAAGTTACGGTGGTGGGAAATTGGCCTGAGAAGTGACAGATAAGCTCAGAAATCCTTGTCGTTGTGCTGCTCTAGCTCTGAGGGCTGGCGTTTGTGAATGCGGGCCATTGAAATGAGCGCTGCAGCATGCTGGACTGTAACAGAGATGTGGTCCATGGGGAGTAGGGTTGTGGATGACTGGCAGAGCCTTGTGTCCAGTTCTTTTCCAGACACACAAAATATGCCCTTTTGGTTCTTTTCCTCCTATTCTTCTCCCTTGACAGTGAGAGGTATGGATGGAGGTGCCAACTTCAACAAGCAAGGCCAGGCGAGCTCAGCCCTAGATTCACCTGGAAAACTGCTCACTGGCATCAGAGTCTGGAGGTGTTCCTGTCCTCCAGCAGTCAAGCCCTCGATGCTGACCACGCATCAAGATTTGTGGGGTTGTGCAGTGAAACGTCTCAGGGAATCTCGGGATCTGGCTGTAGAAGAAGGGGAAAATCCTGCTTTTGTGTGCTGCGTGTCGCTTGTTCTAGCGCAGCGGTTGCCCCGTCGGGCTGATGTCACGCCCCACCGCTGCAGCACACAGGGAATCGCGTGCAATGGAATCCCCTAAGCTGGTAGCCCCAACAAAGGAAGGGAACAAGCGTGTGAGCAGCGTAAAGAGAAAAACACAAGGAAAAAAGAAAGACAACAGGCAAAGCTTCTTTGGTGGAGTCCACGGAAAACCAAAACCAACCCAAACTCCCCAAGCAAACTCTTTCTCCGTAAGGAACACGTGAGGAGCTGCCTGCCTGCGCAGGGCACAGCGGGGCTGCTTCACCATGCATTCATTTCATAATGCCGAAGCAGGGAGGAGAGGAAAGAAAACGAAGCAACATCCACAAGCGCATCCACAGCATGTGAGGTTTCAAATTCTGAGGTTTAGCTGCAGATGCTAGTGACCGTGAAGGGAGAAGAGCTGGTCCACACTGTTGGACCCCGGCACCACTGGTGCCGCTGGAAGGGACTGTGTGCGGCCCCAGGCTCTTTCAATGGCTGCACCTTTTAAAGAGGGGCTCCCGGGCATTGCTCAGTCTGTAACCTTTGTGAGCTTCCTGCAGAGCACGCTCTTAAATTATTTTTTATCAAAAAGGCCCAGAAATTAGATAGGGGAGATGAGAAGATGGGCATGATCAGGGAGGATAATAAAGAAGAACTGTCACTTCCCTGGCTGCAGCTTTGTTGGCCCTCCTGCTTTCTGAGATAAAGACACAGCGGCTGGTCTGGGTTCTATATCAAAAGGCCGATTTGGCTGCTTGATTATATATGAAATATAGATTTAAAGCTTAACTTATGTTCCCAAAAGCAAATCAATCGCAGGGTAAAGCCTGACACATTTGTTATGATCACTAAAGAGCTTTGCTGGGCTTGTTGATGCTCACAGTGGCTGGAGGGGCTTTAAAAAGCTGTTTGGATCCAGGGTACAGAAATCTCACCTGTTCGAATTTATTTATCTATTTGCTAATAGCAGCTCAGGCTGGGAATATTTTTCTCTCTGCTGTGTCTCTAACACTGAGTTTTGGGAACTGCCTCTGAAGGAGTTAAAGCTTTTTTTTCACTAGGCAGATGGGAAAAAGAGGCAGAAACGCTTTGAGCCATTGCCTAGAAAGGCTGTGATCTAGCCAAGCCCTTCAGGTCTTCTGAAGCTGACCTTACTCACCTCCTCAGTTAAGTGCTTTGCTGGATCTGTTGTTTTACTCTTTATTCCTGGACAGCCGAGCGTGTTGGATCTAGACAAGGGCTGCCCTAACGTGAGTAAATGGTTTCTGGTACCCGTGCAGGCTCCTGTAGAACAACCTGGGGCATCTCCATGGGTACTGGAGGAAGAAAGCACCTTGTAAGGGCTGTGGATCTTTGCCGTGTTCACCTACCTCGCAGTACCAACGAGCGCACTGCCAGGAGGTCAGGGCAGCCGCGGGAATTGGCCAGGAAGCCATGGCTGAAGCCATCCTGCCTTGGCTGACGGGCCTCTGGGGCTTGTCTTTTTGCAAATGACACACACATGCAGGCACAAATAAAACCCTGGCAATCTCCTTCTGCAAGAGCCTCGCTGCTTCCAGGGGGAAGGAGCACAAAGTAATTTGATGCCTTCATTATCTTCATAACATGAGCCAATTTGTCAGCAAACTACTGTGCGGCCTGATTCCTGATTGCAGGGAGAACCGGGCTGGGAGCGAGGACTGCTGTTTGCAGCGGGTCTGAGCATTGTTCTTCTGCAGAGGAATAGAACTGCGCTGTGTCGAACCAGCTCATTAGGCACTTATCCGTTTGTATTTACGGTTTAATTAAATAACTGCACGGGAGGACTTTGGGTCCTAATCACAGTAACAATAACGGTTTTGCCCTCTCCTCGTGGCACCTTCTTTCCAAGGAAGGTTTTGTGTTTAATCTTTCAGCTCCTATCCCTTGGTGGAAAGAAGAAAGCAAAATATTTGAACCCCCGTTGTACAGGTGAGGGGGATTGACAGGTGAAGAGTTTCAGCGAGCAGCCCCAGGTCACCCTGGTCGCTCACGTCTTGTGAGAACACTTAGGTTTCTGCTTGAAAAGCTAAGCTAGGAAGGTAGTCTGAGTTGTTGGTTGCTCTCTGCTTCTAAAGATACAGCCCCCCGTGGACCCTCGTCAGAGCCACTTTCACCTCCCTTCTTGGTTAGTTACAAATTTCGGGCTTTGTCCTGTTTTCCAGTCGTCCTGAATATGTTTGGGTTTGGGGGGGCAGGTGTGGGGCAGATTCACTTGCCCTGGCTCCTATTTTAACCTAAAGCAGGAAGGATGAGGTGTACTAGGTATGATTCCTTGGAATGGCTCCCTGCACAGTGTCCTGTCCCAAGACCCAACCCTGGATAGCAGCTCAGGCCACGCAGGCTGGAGCAGGAGCGACCTGCTAGTTTGGGTGTTTTGCAGATGGCAGGTGGGTTACAAACCACCCAAAAAGCTGCAGCCAAGTCAGGTAACCCTCTGCCTGTCTCTGAAGATGGCCTTGGGTCTGGTGTTTTCTGCTCTGCTTTTGTCTTCAGAGGAACCAAACCCTGCAGGTCTCTTGCCTCCCCATGTTTCTCATAAAAACAATTCCACAGAAGATTCACTTTGAGTTTTTCACGGGGGAGATCTTGGGTCATGGCTCTGGAGCAGAGGCCAGGGGAATGGGAAGCCACTTCTGTGCAACGGTGGGCTTTCTGTGTGTGCCCCTGCCTCACTGCGTGCGTTAGCTCACACTGTGATCGCGAGCTGGGTCAGAGAAGGTTCAGAGGTCTTCTGAACAGGCGTGCGTCTTCAGGCAGTGCTTGGACTTTAAGGTTGAATCTTCTCTCTGAAAAGTTGGGAAATCTGAAAGAAGTGCCTGTTGCTTAAAGATCAGAGAGGATGAGCTTTTTGACACTATATTGGGTCATTCCTAACCCCTGTGTTAGCTAATGTGTTTATTTTCTCGTCTGCGTTTCATGCGGTTCTTTAAATTGCTTAAGCTGCTTTTTCCTCTCTTCAACTCAGTTAAATCAGATTCCCCTGTACCCTGAAATATAAAATACACGGAGGTTTTCTCTAAAGCATAGTTTATGCAAATAATTCCTTCTCTGCATTCCTGTACTGGAGTCAAGCACTGCATATCTGATTGGGCTCTTAATGACTTTTGGGAATCATTTAAATATCTAGCTGACTAGCCCAGTTAATAATCAAAGCCGCAGCTCCTTGAAGCAGGAGTGACTCATGGAAGAAGAAGAAAGCTTCTGGTTATTTCTAAGCCTCGCTCCTGTCCCTTCGCTGACGTGCAGACTCTGAAGGGCACGGCGCTATCAGATGTTCCCAGGCAACGTGCATCCTTTCCGACTTGCTCCCAGTCACACGTTCAGGTGGTGCAAACTGCCAGCTCGGTTTCTGAACATCTGTTGCCTCTGCATCCCGTTGCAGGGAGATCACTGGAGCTTGTAGATT
>JAOXOE010000745.1:7084999-7118643 GCA_028565055.1 Phoeniculus purpureus | reverse complement strand
GGGAAACCCTTAGATGTTGCAATGGGGATAGTGCTTGAGAGACAACTGTCTTTCCTCTCGTGTGCTTAAGAGTGCCCTGGTGCAGTTCCTTCTGTCTGAATGAACCGAAAACGTTAGGGATTTGCCTCCTTTAGGATGGCTGATGAATTCACAGTGTCCTTTCCCAAAGAAACGTTACTCTATTCTGACGATGGTCCCAGTTTTTAAGGTATTTTCAGACCATCTCACCTAATGTCTCCTGAAGTCTCTTTATAAGACTTTTTTGGATAATTCAGTGTCATGGGTTATTGTCACATGAGGCTACTGCTGGCTGCAGCTGGACAAAACTCTGCTTTGGTAATGGAAAAATAATGGTAACAGCGTGCTTCCCCTGCTTCTGCACCCCGGGATTACTCTCCCGAGTACTAAGGTGATGTTAGGACTAGCCTTGGCATCTCTGCATTCTCTTTTGTGTCCTGAATGGCAGTGTTCAGTGAGACGGGCTGCTTCCCTGATTTATGAATCGAGAGATATTCCACCAGAGAGAATGAGTGCCCGGGGGAGGCGAGCTGGGCTTTGATCTCACTGTGGTTTTGAAATACGCCTGTAAAATCAGAATCAGATTGTAATCTCTTTGGGGCAGGGACATCTTTGCTTGCTCTGTACAGTGCCTGGTACACTTTGGTTGCCTTGTTATCAACAACAGCGACTGAGTAATGAGCAGTGCTCACAGACTGTATCTACAGATCCTGCAGAGTCCTGGAGAGCTGTCCCTGACAGGAATCCCAGGGAGAGCCCCACATTGGGGCGGCTACATGCAGGGAGCTGCTGGGACCAGTCAAGGATTTTTCCCCTGTACTGGTGTGAGTGCAGGAGTGCTGTTGATCTGGGACTGACAGACTTTGGTTTGATGTTTTGGAGACGGTGTACAGACTAGTTACTGGGATGAGTTGTGCTAACACCACAAAATGATCCTCTGAAGTTTCTTTCCTTCACTGTCTCCCTCATTTTTTTTCTTTCAAAGCCCACCTTCCTCCCACCTTTGGATGGGAAATGTGGATTTATTTTTCTGCTTGTTAATTGCCTTCCCTAAATCAAAGGTTTTCAGCTGTGCCTCTCCTAGTGAGGATGTCCTGTCTGCATCTCTCCACAACTGCTCTCTCCTCAGCTCTAAGCATAATGGTTTCACCAAGATTTTGCTGTTGCTGCTGCTAAAAACCCCTGGTTTAATTCACAGTCATTGTATTTGAGTGGAAAACTTGCCTTGTCACTGTGGAGCAAGAGGAAAGAGAGGATATTCAGGGTGCAGTTGCCGTGATTCCTAAATGAGTAGTGGGTTTTTTTTTGATGTTGAAAGAGCTGTCCAGCTGTCCCTGTTCTCCTAAACTCTGTGTGTGTGGCTCTGCCTTCTGAAGCAGAAGATGGGGTTTCTGTCTGTTCAGCACCTAGTCAAGTTTGAGGGTAGAAGCTTCCATGATCTTGACAGTTGGAGTTGTAGAGCTTTGGGATAGAGGGCTTCCCTACTCCAGGACACCTTGTTGCAGTGGGGAGGCTGTTTACCCTAGTGGCAACCATTTCTTGAGGAGGGGGGTGCAGGATGGGCTCTTGGATTTTTGATTGAGCTGTCTGTGAAATATAATCCTTGCAGAAACTCTTTGCAGAATGCACAAGCACTTTCTAAATGACTCTGCTCCTAAGAATGAGCTTGGATTTGGAGAGAGGCGGAAAAGATGCCCCTTTTGAGACCTACCAAATAATAAGTTAAAGCTGAGGTGATGCCTTAGGTGATGCCTTCAGCTCAGTTGCCTATAGGTGCTTTGCTCTAAAATGGGACACCTTGTGTCTCATTTCACAGGGGCTATGGAACTGTGCCCTAAAAATCTTCCCTTGTTGTCTTGGTTCTCCAGCTACAAAGATTCATTAGTGGAGACAGAAATTTCTCACCTCCCCAGCCAGGAAGAAAAAGGCAAAGGATGCATGAAAGGGAGGGGGAGAGCTCAGAAGGAAACTTTGCTGGCAGATGACTACAGCAAATCTTACAGCCCCAATTTAGCGCATCTGTCTCTCCAGAGTAGCTGATGGCATATGCAGAATGCAGCAAGTCCTGGGGCTATTGTGTAACTTGGGGGATGCCTACAGCCACTGCTCATAATTAATCATTTAAGCAACAGTAAAATCAAGTGACTTTACTGACAGTATCCAAACTGCTGACCTCAATGCATTTTAAAAGTTCGCTGTATATTGAACCTCGAATGACCCATGGATGGATCTGGAATAATAATGTTCATAATCCTCAAGTCATTATCTTAAGAGGGAATGTATTGTTCTCCTAATTAAGTCTGTCCACACGCTGTGCATCTTCCCATGCAAATGCACTGTGCATAAACTAATTAAAAGAAATATACAGCCACAAGGACTTAAACTGTCTTTTATGCAATCTCTTTAAATTATAAGGAGTCTCCCTCCTCCCCCCCTCACACGCTAACAAGGGACTCGGTACCATATTCAGCAGGGAAAACCACTAAGCAGTTTTGGATCAGAATCTGAATTCCCCAGAATTTATTAGAAAGGCTTTGTTTTATGACATTTTTGTGAGGGCCCTGGATGTGCAGAAGACCCTAATTAAGTGAGAGTTATGATCATTTAATAGGAGACAGTCCCTGCCCTGAAGAGCTTACAGTCTAAACAGGCAAGACAGCCAAAATCTGGAAGAGCCTTTTTTTGCAGCTGAGCAGCTCGGCCATTGAGGAGTTGAATGACGTCCTCAAGGTCAGACATACAGAGCTGGAAGTTGGAGGCAAACCTGCTCCAGCGCTGCAAATACCTGGGTCTTCCTCACTGAGCAGCAGACTCAAAAGATACAATACGTAGAAACTTGCTTGATGCAACAGCTCCAAAGGGCAATTTCCAGTGAAAGTCGCTGCTGCTTGGCCGGCCAGAAACGGCTGTGGCACTGCTTAGCTATTTTCAGGAACTGCCTCATGTTCTCTGGTGCGGGGGGAGGCTGTGCCACTGGCAAGTGATGTGTTGGAGGTATATGTTTTAAGACATTTTAAAACACTTTTTACCATGTCTGCCCAGTCAAATCTCTGTAGGTAGCAGAACCACCACCCCTCCCCGTGCCAGCAGCACACGTGTGTTCATGCTGCCTGTGTGCCTTCTGCTGGTTTGAGGTTTTGAACTCTAGACCTGCCTCCATTTGTACTTGCTTGTGGCAAGAACATGAATGAGGCAAGTTGAAGGATATTGTCAGGATCAGCCATTTTACTGTAGTTCTCCTTTGGACTGTTGCTGCCATTGGCTTTAGCTTCTACTTTGCAGAAAAGGAGTGGAAGCTGTGGATATATCCTGCCTGCTGGTTTTGCTTCTCTTGCAGGACGTGCATCTGCATGTCTGTTGGACCACTGTGGTTTTCTAACTCCTGTAAGAAACCAAAGCAACTTATTTTGTCTAATATATCATCATAGTTGCCATGGGTGCAGAAAGAGGTGTCTGTACTTACTGACATGCTAGATTGGGTGGCAGCTTAAACCAGTGGAAAGATAATCTGAGTTTTTTCTTGCTTTGACTTTGTCCCACAAACAACTTTCTTGGCTGCTGTGGTTGTGAGACACTCCAGATTAAATCTGGGGCATCAGAGTTGGAGCAACAATCTTGTAAACTGAATCAGAGTTTAATGACGCAGCATCTCACCTTTTTTACTGGTCTGAATGCTCTTCAGTGGTTATGGTGGAAGAGAGATTGGCGTTTGCAAATCTTACATTTGTGGACCTGCTGTGCACAAAGACCACGGCTGAGAGGTCATAGAAAACAGAAGAGACAGCAAAGGAACTGAGTACTCAGACCTGAGTGAAGTACCCAAAGAAGTTGGTATCTGCATTGAGGTGAACTGGGATAGCCCAGCCTTGTCCACCCATAAGAGAGGACACAAAAGCAATTGTTGTGCAACTCTGTGCTGCTCTAAATCAGGTGGAGTAGTATCAGCTGCTAGATGGAGATGGGCTGTGTAGCTTGCAGTCCTGGAGATGCCTTTCTGAGTTCAGCCAACTGAACGTTATTTGGTGTCTGCAGCTGCGGAACAAGCGATATCTGCAATTACTGAGGCAGTGGAGGTGCAAATTTCAGAAACAATCCATCAGCGTGTGTGGATGCCATCTACGGGGAGAATAGTTACGGGGTGAATGGTGCCCAAGTCCTCAGCAGCCCAGGCATGCTTGGATAGGAATTTGCACATACATTTTGAGGAAGTACAGGAGTTTCCTTGCTGTCTTTTGTGTGGGTTTTTGTAAGTGCAAAGGGGAGGATGACATTTCCTTAGGCTGGACCTGATTACTCTCTCGTTCTTTGCACGTGGCAGGTTTCCCAACATCATCCCTACCAACGCAGCAGTCATTGAACAAGGTGACTGAAAAAGAAGAGTGAAGAAGAGCCGGGCTCTGTATCTGGGAGGCCCCTGCAGCACAAAATCGGAACTGGAGCAAACAGGCAGTTCTCTTCTTATCTGATGTAGCTGGAGAGTAGACAGATAGGACAGCAGCAGTCAGTATGATGGGAATGTGGTGGGTGGACTCTACCAAGAGAAGAGAAACCCTCCCCTCTATGGATGAACCTTCATCTCTCTGTTTCCCCTCTCTCCAGTCCTCATTCCAGTAAGAGGGAGGATCTTTTCCCCATCTAGTGATGAGATGAAAGAGTGCCCCCCATTTGACACTTCATGAGTTGGCTGAACCCTGCAAAGTGATCTTCATAAAATCCTGATTCCAATGCATCAAAGCCTTTTCCTGACTGGTAAAAACCCTAAAAATTCCTGGAAGAACTGCCAAAGGGCAATGGGGCTAATTCTGTCAACTGCCTTTGGTTAGAGCTTGGTTTGGTTATTTATGGGGGCCAAGGGAGGCAAGAACTTTCCAGATGGGCGGCTGAACCAAATATAACAATGATAAAAATCAATGCACTTATGTGAAAGGGAAAGAATGCCTGTGCTGAGGAGCTGCATGAGGCGCACGCTTCTCTGCGCTGCAGCATCCCTCAGCACAGTGCCGCTCATGGGACCCTGCCCTGTGCTGTTTCATCCCTGTGCACTGCACAGACACCTCCGCTGTGTCTGCTGCAATGTGCCTCTTGCTGGTGACCCTGGCTGGTTTCAATGGTACCTACGTAACAAGGCTGCACTGATTGATACCTTATCATACTGAAAACACAGCGAGGAGAGTAATCGTGCAAATACAATGAGATGTCGTCCCATCTTACTGAAATGTCAGCAAGGCTGGCCTCTCAGCAAGAAGCCAGCAACTGGTTTAGCTGCATGACTTTGTAACCCCAGAAAGTTTGCAGTGTTCTGATGGCCAGGTCATGTCAGGACTCCAAAGAAGCAGCTGTGACCCAGACAGAATTGGTGTGTGAGGAGCTGAGATGGGGATATGGGGAATCAAATGAGTTGCACAGAAGTCCTTGGATGAAACTGTATGAAGGTGGACATTTCCTGTCTGAAAAGTCTGAAGACATTTGTTGTCGCAATGTGAAGGTGTAAAGGCACTGAGTGAGCAAAGAGACGACCTTCAGAATCACCTGGGTTAAGTAATCCTGAAGTATTTCTGCTGATCACATAGAGTCCTGTTAGGCTGCATGGCAGTGCACGGTTATGAGTCAGTGAAGAACTTCCCCTTCCCCAAAGGCATTGCAGGCTGGACATACAAGGGGAGAGAATGTGTGGGGTTGGGACTGACTGTTAAATCGTTGTAGGCATGCAAGATGAGAGGAGGAGGATTCAGTAACTCCTCTGAGAAGGCAGCTTGCTTGCCATCTACATTGTGAGGAAGCATGTGGAGTATCTGGTGCTAGTGGGAAGATGGCTAGGAGTTAGGGCTCAGTGGGAGAGATTAAATGTATGTGAATAAAGCAAATTTGCTGGAGAGGGTTTGCAGTTGGTGACTACTTTTGGCTGAGGGCACCCTTCCCAATGCCAGTGAAGTTTTGGATACTTGCCTGAGTAGCCATACCATTAGCCAGTCCCATATCATCATCTCCAAGTGTTCGTTATCTTTGGAAGTACACTTTGGTAGACAGTCATAGAAAAGATGCAAAACACTGTCCCTTGGGCAGTTCCTTTTTTCCATCAAGTCCTTTGGTGCTAATTTCAGTCTGGTGTTGCAGACCTTGGCCTCGCCTGTTGGCCTCTATGTGTTTACACTGTTGAAAAGACGCTGAAATGCCCGCTGAGCATTCATCACTGGGCAGTGACTTCCAGCTCCTAAAGTAAGTCTAATGAAACTGGGGGGGATTAGTCTGTCTTTTCCAACAGACAGAGCTGTATTCAGATGGGTTTCTTTGTTTTAGGTCTGGTCCTACATCTGTGTGTGTGGTCCCACCACACCTTTCACTGGCCTCTGCTGACCCCGGTCCTGGGCACGGTATCAGTCAGCTACGGCGCTTGGTCCTCTCTGCTCCCTAACCATGGATGGACCCTGCTTGCAGCAATTTCCAGGAGAAGACCAGGACGAGGTGAGTGATTTGCTTGCTAGTGAGATGGTAGGACTCGCTTCTTGCTAGAGGCATGTGAGATGTGAGATCTCGGTTACGTTTCAGGGTGTTCTCATGATAGACCTCGCTCTGAAATGACACTGCTCATCCACACTTGCTCTCCAGCTAATTCATGGAAATGGAGAATTTTCTCCTGCTGTCTCCAGTCTCTGGAAGGTCCTAGACAAAAGAATTTCTCAGACACATCATTTCCTTTTGTGAATCAGACTCTAACCCCTTAATGTTCAGCAAATAATGTGTTCCAAAGGGACTGTGTTGTATGTGATCGTAATTACATTTGGGTTTTAATAATCGGAAACACTCCTGTTTTCTGAGAACCAGCAAAACTGATTTCCACATCATTTAGTTTGAATGGCATGTTTTGTGTTTGTGTAGCATCCTCTCCCCCGAACGGGCTTCTGAAGAAAAACAAACACTGTATTTAAAAGACAACAAAAAAAAGGCAAGTGTGGGGGGGGAAAAAACCTTGGAGAACTTTAAAAGACTCTAAACCTGAAAAGGGAGGGAGGGATCAGCTAATTTGTCCCTCTTTTGTATGCTTTATTAAGCCTTTTGTTCTGGAACGCATGGGTTCAGTGGGAAAGGGTTTTTGATATATAATGTATTTACTTTTGCTAATTAATTAAAGCAGTATTCATATGAAAATGCCGACTGATAATGGCTTTCACAGCAACAACTGTGTTTTTTAAAGTAGCAACTTTTAATTACAAATTGACTGGCAGAAATATATAAACCCAAATATTGTTCCACTGATTTCCTTTTAACTGTGTTACTCTTGCTTGATTTATCGGATTAGGGCTTTTCACACATAGTGCGTACAAGATATTGTTTTTAATGAGAAATTAAAAGATTACCAACAATACCCATAAACCATTAAAAAAACAAACTCCAGATGAATGGTAATTAGACAGAATGATTGGAGGCTGATAAATCGAAAGCAATTAATGTATTTGTTTGGGATTCTGAAGATAGCTCTGGGTGTTCCAGAAGGCACTGAAGGGTTCAGATTTGGTGCCGAATTGCACAGGGAGGTACCTACACCACTCCAGTGTCTGGGGTACCAGTGGAGAAGCTGCCGACAGGGCTTCACTGGGCTTTGAGGAGTTATATGAAGGGGTTTTGTGGGGAAGGCTAGAGGGATATATTGGAGCAGGGCTTCCTTGCATCAAACCTTTTCTGAGTTTCACTGTAACCTGTGGCATTAAAAATAAGGGAAATCCTGCAGGGGTAAGAGAGGGGGAAAGTGCTCAGGAGAAGGAGGTTTCTCGTCTTTATCAGGATCGTGTCTTCTGCTCAGCTTGACCAGTTTGGAGTCAATAAGCCTGCATGAGATGCTCTCTTTCGGGAGGTGAAGAGGTCGCGCTTGTTAATGGTGGTCTGTAACCCCAGCAAGAGCATCCTGTTTCTATTTTATCTCTTATTCTTGGCAAAGCAAATGTTTTGGGATTCTATTTCAGCAAAAGGAAGCGCTCTCGGGTGGTGATGCCTCTTGATAGCGTTCCTTGTAGTTGGGTCTAGAACAGAGCACGCCATGGTTTCCCATCTCAGGAGAATCTTAGGACGAGGAAAATAGCCAAAATCAAGTAATCTCCTAGACCAGGTTAGTAATGTCTCCTCTCGAAAATCTCAACTCCACCTCAAATCCTAAACTCCCAGGTGACGTATGATCTAAGCAATGGAAACACCTCATTTCAGTCTTTACTATTGTAATTTTCATCCAAGTGTGAGTTAAACAGAACACTCAAACTGAGAGTCACGACAAACAAAACCCTTTTCCTGGCTTCCTCCTAAGTCGAGAGTATCTGTTACAATCAGCCCTTTCTTGCACACAGTGTTTGCCTTGTGATAATTTGGCATGGTGGGGAAGAAGGTGGGTTATTTTTCATGAGAAAAGATCTTGACGTGGAATTCTGCAAGTGGAACTCCCTCCTCCACCATCAGCTTATCTCTCTCTTCCAACCCCTCCTTTAGATGTGTTTTATCTGTGAGGCTTTTCAGTGCTTATCCACTGTGGAAAGCACTGCATTATGTAACAAGCCAGGAGCAGGAGAACAGTGCATGCCCCTCGTGTCTAACCATCAGCAGCCTGTATGTTGTTTGGGGAACCAGGGCTTCAAAGGAGCTCGAGTTCGCAGAATTGCTTAGAGTGGATGCTGGTGGGTGCTCAGCAATTCTGAAAACTTGGTCATCACATCCCTGCTGGAAATGGTTGAACTGAACCAGACTTTTTTTGTTTGAGGCTTTGCAGCGAATATATTACGTTCTCTGTGGGAACTCTGCAGCTTGATCATTTTAGGGCCCGATTCTTTAGCCTGTTGACTGTCTTCCAGGCGTGCTTGAGTCGTGCAGGTGCTCTGAAGCTTACATTTACAGGAGCCTCGTCTTCTGCCGCCGTGGCTCCCTCCTTGCACACACACTGATTTTCATGAGGTGATTCGTCATGGCTCTCCTTCGTCCTACTGTGGTCACGGCTGGTTGCTCAGAAAAGCCGATGTGTTAGCAAAGAGTGTCTTGCTTCTGGGGACGAACTGGACAAGGTGCCGCTTCACCTAGTAGCAACCTTCCTCTGGGGAACTTTTGCTGGCTTGTTGCTGGCGTCTTGGGCATTTCGTAAAGTCTTCTCCATTCCTCATACAGCAGTTCAGCCCATCAAATTAACAAAACAGGTTCTCGTAGGAGCCACCTGGGACCTACTGCACGAGCTGGATGCCAGTAAAATCCAGCTGCATGTAGCAGAAGGGAAAAGACCAATAAGGAAGCAATAGCAGAAAAGGTCTATTAAAAAGGCATATGGGTGCAGTGCTGCTGGCCCAGTTAATGAACCTGTTCTAGTCAGTAGTGCAATAAAATCCAGAGTAATTGCAAATGAAACTTAATGCCTTGTAAAAGGCTGGTCCTTCCACAGCTACAGCTTCTCCAGAGAAAGGCCTGAACCAGCAGGAGGGGTGTGTGTGCTGCGCAGCTTACACAGTGGTTTGGGAAACCTCTGATTAGCTGTTTGAGAAGTCCTGGCTACTTCGGCCAGCCCAGCCCTCAGCACGTGGAGAATTCTACCTTAACCCTGTGCACGTGGGAACCTGTATGTTCTGGTCTTCCCTGCAGCCACAGGAATCACTTCACACTAGTCCAACCAGGAAGCTGCTGAGGTGATCATAGAATCATCAAGGTTGGAAAGGACCTTCAAGACCATCAAGTCCACCCACCCACCCCTTAACCACTAAACCATCTCCCAAAATACGACGTCTGTCTGGTTTTTGAACACCTCCAAGGACAGGGTCTCCACCACCTCCCTCGGCAGTCTGTACTACGCTGCACCAACTTTCCCGTGAGGAAGTGATGGCTACTTTTCCCCCTCTGTTTTCAAATCCCTATGCTTTGCCATCATTCTGACTAGAGTGGCAGGCTCCAAAGCCCTGCAAAAGCAAGACAGAGGAGTCCTCTTACCCTTTTGTGTGTCTGGGCTCTGGTCCAGACTTTTCCCAACTTTTTAAAGCATGTGATTCCTTCCTGCTTCGAGCAAACCCCATTTGCTTGGGGAAAACAGACTCATGGTTTTGCTGTCTTTTATAGATTCTTGGATAGCGATAGATTCTTTAAGTCAAGGAGGTGAATCCAGATTGTTTGTACTCTGCTCTCAACTCAAACATGTGAATCAGAAGTATGAAGGAGGAGGGGGTTTGCCGCACTACCCTTTTCTGGTGAGGATAGTGATATTTCCTTACTTCTTTGGTGGTTTAGTGCCTGGTCTTTTGGAACTGAATAACTGAATTTTAGCTCCTTTTCAAAAGCCTGTTTGTAGTCCTTATGTTTCTGTGAATCCCACCCTGCCATGTAATTTGAAAGCGTGACTTGGTTATGCCTGAAAGACTCGGGATCCAGAAGGCAGAGGAAAATAACCCCAAGCGGGTTGTTAATAAAGACAAACAGCATGCCCCCCCCTCCCCAAAACCAGTGGTACTTGACTTGCCCTGGGTTTGCGTTGCCAAGGGGACTGAAGGCAGGTAGAAGTCTGAATTGCATCAGGTCAGAAGTAGGAGCCTGGCAGTTTGCTTGAAGGTGGCTTGAGCCTCTTAAGCCTGGGGAACAAGGTCTGCAAAATGGGGTAAGGAAGTACAGAGTGAGGACCACGGAGGGAAACAGCAACCCTTAGAGAGAAAACCCTTCCTGCTTCCACCCATAAAACCAATTTTTCAGTAGAGAAGGATCAGTCTTGTGAAGGGTGATATCCCCTCCTCCTCTTTTACTAATCACGTTCTCATTTAATTTGCAATGCTTCGTTTCCCCACATGAATTGACTGTGTAGTTGGTAGACAGAGCTGTGAGTGGCCTTTTCAAATGGTGGTTCTGGCTGCACATGCCCCAGTTAAAGACGGGCAGTGTCCTTCTTTCCTAGCGTGTGCCATCAGAAGTCAAGGGGTGCACCCTGAGAAACAGCCCCCACTTTCTTTATTGTTGCTCTTCCCTTCCTCTGGTGGCACGAGTCAGGGGTACTGCCAGGCTCTGTTTCAGCACTTAGCCTGCCCATTCCACTGTTGAACTGACTCAGTTGTCTGACTGAGCTGTGCAAGCTACAAAGTTTGTCCTGGTTCTGTGTAGTTGACAATAAAGGGGCAAATTTTTGTAATTCTAGTGGGATTTCTAGAAAAACTTCCTTCCCCCTTCTCCCCTCTTCCCTCCTTCTCACCAACCCACTTCTTTTCTTTTGGGGTTAACGCTAGTGTCCTTTATTAGCTTCATGTGTAACTATCAGTTTGACTTGGCTTCTCTCAAGGTTCTTGCTGAAATGGGTCCAACACTTTATCCTCACTTCCACCCATGCACTTGAATTCCTCAGTGTCATAAGCTGGTTAACATCCACGTAAGTCATGGCATCTCTCCCCTTCTTTCCTCATCGTTGCCCCTTCATCCACCCCTGTGTAGTGTTGTAGATGGAGGAAAATGCAAATATATACAAGGTGGGGAGCCTTGGTGACAGGGAACGAAGAGATGAATGCAGCAAGGACAGTCTGTGGAAGGCTATCACGGCTTTTCAATAACAAAAAGCAGAGCTGCCTCTTGAAGCTGGATGTGAAGTCTGCTGAAGTCAGTGGAGAGATCTGTACTGATTTCAGTGAACTCCAAATCAGTCCTTCGGAAGCAGCAAGGAATATGGTCCTAATCAGGCGATACGAACACTTTAACGTCTATGCAGGACCCTAAATAAGATCTCAGGTCCTTCAGAAGTGCTCGTTGGGGAAGGGACAGTGTTACAGCAGAGACTGTGGATGCTACTCTGCTCCTTTGGTTAAATGAGAGCACCGTGCACTTTGAAATCTGGTTCCAGTGTGGGTGTTGAACGCCTTAAAGTCTGTTTCTAAAGAAACTCCTAGAGCCTGCCTCCCCTTCCATTTCAACATTGATTTCATAAGGTGTTATGTTCCTCCAGTTTTTAGGGCTACATGTTTACACAGTCAAGGATCTTAGGACGAGCACTGTTGGGAAATTAAAACAAATAGAACAAATACTTTCATATTTAGAGCAAGGCTGTGAGCATTTGAGATCACTTTAGGAACGGCAAGCTAGCCAGCAATTTCACAACTAGATCTTAATTTGAACTGTGAACGCCAGCAACGTTCGGGGTATATGATCCCGAGACCGGGGTTGTCTAAACATGGAAATCACTCAGAACTCAAGTCAGCAAAAACGTTTGTGAGGGACCTGAACAAATGCGGCGGTCACGGGCAGCTCATCTTCCCACCCAGGAGCGCCGGTATTCTCAGTACTCAACCATTATCATCTAAAGCGCTGGATCGGGTCTCCTTGCCCGTGGATTAGACATAAGGAACAGAAAACGAAACACACGCACAAAACCCTTGTGTTTCCTTCGCAAAATCAGGCTGTGCACACAGCTAATTCTTTTCACATTAATCTACACTTACAGCCCGATAACAAGCTAGAGCTTTCTTCTAACCAGGCTTGATTAAATGTGGAAGATTTCTTCCCAACAGGAGAACCCTTTCTGCTTTCATGCAGTAAACATGATTTTGTGCTTGCTGTATTTCCCTTTTTAAATTTTATTTCAGGAATTCTCCCCCCCCCCCATTATTATTATTATTATGAATAAGCTAGTTTTAAATCAATTTCAACAGCTGGAATTAATTTTCCTGTTACTGACTCTTCACTTGGGCCTGTCACAGAGCAGGAGGCTTTCTATTAGCATAAACATAACTGAAAGCTCTGGAATTTGCATTAATGTACTTTTAACAAGTTGACAGTCTTTTGGCACGCGCTCCTGAGATCTGAGAAGCAAGGGGGGAAAAAAGGACTGTATTATACCTTACACTGGCTGGATTGTACGAAGCTGTCAGGTAAAACCTCGGGGTTTTTTTTTTTCCCCCACTACAAAAATAAGGGAAAAAATATCTGCTTCCAGGCAGGTGCATACATCTGACAAGTTTGCAGAGTCCAGCCTGTGAGAGAGCATGCTCACAGCCCGGGAGCGAGCTGCTCCACCGGCACTTGTGGAATTTGCTACCCTACCCTTACTGGATGTGGAGCTTGCACAAGGGCTGGAAGGTGCTGAGGTGCAAAATGCTTCACAAAGTTTTTAAAGGGTCTGAGGAAATGTATGTTTCAGTGACAGGGCTATGGACCCTTTGAAAAGTGATCCAAACTCTAAGTAAGGCAGAAAGTGTGCCAAAGAAGAAGCCGGTCCTGCAAGCTGCTTATTGCCCTGAGGTAGAAATTCAGGAGGGCTCAGCGTGGCAGTTTGGCCAGTGGATGAAAAAAATAATTTGAAGTGAAGACCTAGAGACTGGGTGGGTTTATGCATCTCTGTTTAATCCAAATAACTAAAGCGAGGGTCTTCCCCTTTGCTTTCAACTCCTAAGTGGTAGGTGAACTGTGGTTGACCCGGGTCTTCGTTTACCTACAGGACTAGACGCCAATTGGTGGATAAACAGCAGCTGATGTTCCCACCATCTTTAGAAGGACCAAATTTGACGTCTTCAAGAAACTGCTTAAAGAACTACCATGGGCTAGGGCTCTAGAAGGTGTATGGGCTTAAGCAAGATGGTTTGTTTTCAAGCATCACTTCCTTCAAGCTCAGGATTGGTGCATCTCTAAATGTGAGAAATCAGACAAGGGAAGCAACAGACCTGCATGGCTGAGACAAGGGAGCTTCTGGAAAAACTCAGGTGGAAGAAGGCAGTTTATAATCCGTGGAAGAAGGGACCGATCATCTGGGAGATACACAAGAATGTTGCCACAGGATGCAGGGATGAGACAGGGAAAGCTAAGGTCTCCTAGAATTAAGCCTGGCAAGGGAGGTGAAGGATAACAAGGAGAGATTTCTCAAGTATACGGAGATAAAATGAAAACTAGAGGAAATGGGAGCCCACTGCTGAATGAAATGGGAGCCCTGGTTACATAGGATATGGAGAATGTGGAGATATTGAATGCTTTGGTTGCCTTGGTTGCCTCTGTCTTTACTGCTAAAGACTAGTCCTCATGAGTCTCAGTCCTTCACAATCATAAAGACAGACAGGAGGATGAGGCTTTGGCCAGCCTTATCTAGGGTGGGATGTCCCTGCCCATGGCAGGGGGATTGGACTAGATGATCTTTCGAGGTCCCTTCCAATCCCTAATGATTCTATGATTCTATAGGATGGAAGACTTTGCCTTAGTTGAAGAGGACTGGGTTAAAGAATAACTAAGTAAACTGGATATCCACAAGTCCGTGGTCTTTGTTGGGATACATCATGAGTGCTGAGTGAGCTGGCAGAAGTCATTGCTAGATCACTCTCTGTCATCTTTGACAAATCCTGGAGAACAGGAGTGGTGCCTGAGGACTGGAGAAAAGCCAGTGTCTCTCCTGTCTTCAAAAAGGGTGAGAAAGAGGACCCAGGTAACTACAGGCCAATTAGCCATTCCTGGAAAGGTGATGGAACAGCATGTTCTTAGTACCATCTCAAAGCACCTCAAGGAAAGGAGGAGTATCAGGAGTAGTCAGAATGCATTCACCAAGGGGAAGTCCTGCTTGACTAATCTGATAACCTTTAATGACATAATTCAGTGGATACTTGAGGGGAGAGCAGTAGATGTGGCCTACTTTGACTTCAGCAAGGCTTTTGAAACCTTCTCACAGGATATACTCACAGCCAAACATAAGAAGCATGGACTGGATGACTGGATAGTGAGGTGGATTGGGAACCGGTTAAAGAACAGAACTCGAGAGTTGTGGTAAGTGGAACAGAGTCACATTGGAGGCCAGTGTCTAGTGGTGTTCCTGAGGGGTCAGTACTGGGTTCAGTCCTATTCAATATATTGATCAATGACTCGGATGAGGTGAGGGTGTACCCTCTGCAAGTTTGCTGATGACGCAAAGCTGGGAGGAGTGGCTGACAAGCCAGAGGGCAGTGCTGCCATCCAGTGTGACCTGAATAGGCTGGAGAGTTGGGTGGAGGAAAACTTGATGGAGTTCAACAAGGGCAAGTACAGAGTGCTGCACCTGGGGAGGAGCAACCCCACGCATCAGTACAGGTTGGGGACTGACCTGTTTGAGAGAAGCTCTGAGGAAAAGGACATTGGGGTGGTGGCGGATCACAGGCTGACCACAAGCCAGCAGTGTGCCCTTGTGGCCAAGAAGGACAGTTGTCTCTTGGGGTGCATTAAGAAGACTGTTGGCAGTAGGTCAAGGGAGGTTCTCCTCCCACTCTGCTCTGCCCTGGGAGGCTGCATCTGGAACACTGTGTCCAGTTCTGGGCTCTCCAGCTCAAGAAGGACAGGGAGCTACTGGAGAGAGTCCAGTGCAGAGCCACTAAGATGATCAGGGGCTGCAGCACCTTCCTTTTGAGGAGAGGCTGAGAGCTGGGGCTGTTTAGCCTGGAGTGGAGGCTGAGGGGACATCTCATAAATGCTTATAGGTGTCTAAAGTGAGAGTGTCAGGGTGATGGGACCAGGCTCTTCTCAGTGCTGCCCAGTGATAGCACAAGGGGCAATGGGCATAAGTTGGAACACAGAGATTCAATTCGAACATAAGGGAAAGCTTTTTTGCAGTTTTTGCAGAACACTGGAACAGTGACCTCTGGACGCTGAAACTTAACACAGGCGGCAGCAAGAGCTATGCTGCTGCAGCTTCTCTCAGCTTCTCCGCTCTAGAACCTCACCTGACAGGGGGTTGGACTAGGTGATCTCCATAGGTCCCTTCCAACCCCTGCCATTCTATGATTCTATGTTTATTAGGAAAGCCAGTGTCAGAGAGATTTGGCTGATAGCTTTGCAGTCAGAGTGTTAAAAATAGCTGGGTCAGTGCGGGCAGCAAACAGGCTGCTCTGTGCACTGCTGTCTGTCAGTGCAGAGATTTCTGTGTGAATGGGCTCAGGCATGGCTGGAAGCTGAGCGTTAAGTGAGCTCCTGCACTGCAGACACGGCTGCATGGCTGGCAAGTTTGTTTTGGGTAGTTCTGGATCCCTCAGCTGTGTAGAGTTCTGCCTGAATACCAGCGGGGGTGTTGTGCGTGTTTGAAGAATGCAGCGTGTTTTCACCAATTACTTGTGATAAGGGTGTTAAGTATTTGCAAGAAGTGCACAAGCCGACATGAAAGGTGTGCGGGTTTTTATGTGTGTGTTTCCAGTTACCGCTAGAAAAGCAGGCAGGAGACAGTACTTGGGCTGCAGATCAAACTCATACCAGCTGCCACGAGAATAAAGGAGTACAGAGAATTGAGGGAATCCTTTAAACTACAGGACTTTTAAAAATTGAGTTCTCATGTCACTGTTTATTTAGGCCCAACTTTAAGACAAAAGTCTGTGTTTAGCCAGCTCCTCCTGCTGGATCCGGAGCAACTATTAAAGCTTATTTCCATAGGGATACTGCTGATCCTGGCTGGAACAGAGAAGCAAGATGCTTGGGAGAGCTGCTGTGCATAGGGGTGTTTGGCTCACTCTGCGGCCAGGGCTCACGCAGCCCACTCGCAGCTTGGTGGATGGAAACTGGCTTTATGCTTGCATGGTAAAGCTGCTACCAGTGGTTTGGCAAGGCTGTAGTATTCATCTGCCCCAGGCGTTGTTCCTGGGTTTGCCTCTTGAGTTTGGAGAGACCAAAATGGTACCACTTAGGTCTGGAAACTGTGACTCGATCTGGCTGGCATGGGAGTGATATGCCGCTGCTTACAGTCAGTCATATGGGAATAGTCTCTGCTGGGAAGAGTCACTGAAAGTTCTGCTAGTTAATTAGCAGGGGCACTGTGAACAGCTAAGACCTGACTGGATTCCTCTGTCAGCTCAGGACAGGACCCTCCTGCCGCTCCTCTTCCTGCCTCTTCACTCTTTGACCGCAATCGGTTATTCTGGAGATAATTTTTCCTCTCACAGCTGCTGTTCCAGTCACTACTGTGAAACTGACTGTTTCACAGGCTGTCTGTTGCTGTAGGAAAAGGAGCAGCTCAATGCTGTGGAAAAGCAGGATTCCCTCAGTTCTCTTCATGAGGAAGACACTCAAGGTGCATCTGCCTAGCTGTGCCTTAATCACCTGATTTTTACTGAGCTAATCTGCCTGGCTACTCGTGGCTGAATGGAGCTGACTACAAGTTCCTTGTCCGCTGAACAGCCGTGTGTTTGTACGTAGCCCAAGCCACACAGGATGGTACTTTGGTATTTTGAATTGCAGTCGCTGACTGGTACATAAGGCCAGACAAGTGGCGTGGGGAACAGGGCACTTCTCCACTCAAGCCACCATATCTTACGACTGCAAGGTCCAGAAGCCTTCTAGAGGGTTTGTCTCTTTTTAAGGCCCTTCAGAGACCCCCTGGAAGAAACCGGTTGTGTTGGTATAGGCAGTGCATCAGAGCTGCAAGTGAATGAAAGCGTCCCCCATCCTCTCACAGAGAGAAAACATTTCTCCTCTTTCACAAGAAGATGTTTTCTGTGTTTGCCAACCCAATGCCTTCCAATCACACGAGCCCAGAAATTATCCCAAATGTGGTGAAAAGTGAAGAGTAAAGCTGGTAGCAGGCGTCAGCAGCTCTGCCTGTGGTGAGGGAAGCTATCCAAAGCCAAGGACCTAGTGCCTGCACAGCACTGACTTCATCAGCATCAACAGCAGACAGCGTTGTGTGAGCCAGCATCGACTGCATCAGGCCCCTGACCAGGGTTCGTGTGTTTGAGTGGTGGGCAGAGAAGCTGTGGGCTGGGAAAGCTTTGTAGTGGTGGGAAGAAGAGTGTGAGAGGGGAAAGGGAAAGGGTAGCTTGGTTTAGAGATACTGTCCACAGCGCTGATTCACTGGGCTAATCGGATCTTGGTGGTGTTTTTCCTCCAGTATCTGCTCTGGGCGTCTGTCACTGTTTTTGAGAATTTATCTTTCTCATCAGAGCTTGGGTTTTTTGTTGGGTTTTTTTCTCCTCTTCATACAATGCCTGTAAAAGGAAAACATCTGAAAACAAACTGTCCTTTTTTTCAGCTCTCTGTTCAGTAGGCCTGAGCTGTGATGAAGTTTCTTCTCACGTCACTCGCCAAGGAGCATGGGTGCCTCACAGGCAGTGGACAGCCAGGGCTGTCTCCTGCCTCTGCTGAATTCTTCATTTCTTTTCAGTCTGAGTTCTCGATTACTCCCAGTCTCAAAGGAGTACGTCAGGGTCGTGCAGCAAAGGTTGCTGTGCAGCCTGCCCAACGGCACAGGTCCTCTGGGTCTGGGCTCTTCCTTTTAAGTCACCTTGTTTCAGGCAAGAATAAGCAATGGTAGACTGTGAGCTAAACTGGCAGCCCAACCGGGCAATGATGGAGAGGAGCACCGGCTCACCTAATGGGTCCTTGTCCGCACCCTTCCACAGAAAACCCCTAATGAAATATATTGGAGGGTATTTTATCACAGCTCAGGTTACCAAAGGAGGTTGTGCAAGAGCTCCGCTCTGACTCCTGCACAGACTGAGGTGACACCATGAGCTAAGCGGAGCATGTTGATGACCAGCGTGTCAAACCTTTGAACTCAGCAGGGTGGAAAAAGACGTTCAAGTATTAGTTATTGACAGCTGAAATGTTTCCTCTGACCCCTGATTTATCTGTTAAGCTGAGCACAGGATGAGGCAGGGGGCTCTCTGGAGAATGTCTCATTCAATACCTTTAGCTGTGCAAAGCTCCACTGGTGAGACTTCTCCATAAACACAGTCTGTGGGCACCTCAGCCTTGCATGCTTACAGACAGACATTTCTGTTGATTATGTGTGTTTTCTGGAGAAGAGAACTCTTAGGTATGCAAATGAACAGAGATACCTGCATAACCGGTTAACATCCATTTCACTGAACATTTGTGCTATGGAAGCTCAAGCTGCACTGAACAAGGTACAAAATATGCCTAGGGGAGATCTGTTGTGCTACCAATAGACCAAGACAGTCCTAGCCAGGGCAGACAAGTGGACAGAGGGAGGGCAAGCACAGGTGTAAGGTGACCTGCACAGGGCTGTATGCAGGATGACAGGAGCAAAGCTGGGCCAGGCTGCAGGTCTTCTGGCTCTGCCCACTCCTTAAAACACTGCTGTCCCCCCACCCCAGCTTACATAGGCAAATGATAAATAAGAGTAGCCATGTAAGCAAGTGTTGATGTTGTTGTAACTCTGTACGGTGCTTGTACTGTCCTTCTCGTGGTATGTCTGGCCTTAGACTATGAGCCTTTGAAAGGAGAGGTGCTAGTTTTCTTGAGGATGAAGCACGGTGCTAATTTTACTTCGTTTTTTCTGCTTTCAAGGTGCTAGCGATGACAAGAAAAATGTTGTTTCAGTAACATCGCAATTCAAAGAATGATCTCAAGAGCAGGTATATTAGTTTATAGGTCTGTAGAAATCAATCTATTTACTTGTCTAAAATAGAGAAATTCGAGTGACATAGAGGAAGGAGATCAAACAAGTGGCGACACAGGCTGTTCTGACCTGTTGTAGGATACTTTGGTTGACAGTTGGGGCGTGAGTGTTTGTGCATTTGAATTTGTACCATCTTGAACATGGGGAACCTCAGGAAATCGGCTGAGGTTTACAGCAATCATAACTGCATCCCAAGTGGGGCTCGTGTTGGACCAACCCCAACCGTTTTCTTGCAGACGGATCCTGAGCTGGGGGTAACTCCTTTATCCCAGACACCAAAAATGTAGACATGCCAGTTGGCAGATGTCACACTATCACAGAGTGACACTTGTGATGCCTCTGGTTTTCCTGAGTGACACTGTAGTGCCAACGGCTCATACTGGTTTCCAGAGGCTGTTCTTGAAGTAAAGTGCAAGGCTTTGCGTGCCATGTCCTGCCTAATGTATTGCTGTCCTCCTTTTACTCAGTGATCCCCTTGGTCTGATCTCTTACATCCCAGAATCAAGTTACCTCAGTGTTCGGGTTTTTTTTGTCCTCTAGTCAAGACCTTCCAGTAACATTCAGTACCGACAAACCTCTGCTACTGCTGAAACCAAAAGGTGTTATTTCCACTGAACCTCACAGTGAGCTCACAGCGAGGCTTGGTGCTGTTGGAAATCCCACAGCAGCTGACTAAGCTGATGGAGAAGGGGCTTGAAGGATGCTTTGTGGCATTTGGAGAGCTATTGAGAAAACTGTCACAAAAGACAGTTTTTCTGCAATGTGGTGGGTTACTTTGCCTAGGAGTGTTGTGGCAGGTGTAGGACACACAGCCCGGTGCAACTGGAAGAAGTGGAAGATCAATGGAGATATATGGGAACATTTGTTCCTGAAAGGAAATACTGTGTGTTTCCTTCTGCCTGGTCTGTAGTCCTCGTTTTAACACTTCAGACTATATTGATTCTTAATGCTGCAACATCCTTTTTCTTGAATACTCCTTCCCACCATTCTTAAAGCTGCATCAGTCCTACAGGGACTGGAGCAGTCACTGCAATGCACACAGCATGCACTAAGCCTCTGTTTTCTGGAACTGGCAGTAGGCCACAACCAAGAGCCATCTCCCATCTCAATGTGATCCCTTCTCACCAACGCAGCTGCCACACTGGCAGCAGGACCCCAAACTGAGCTTCGAGTGCATGGGGAGGCTATGCAGAGAGACCCCAGGTTAATACAGCTTCAGGGAAACCTGTCCTCAGCTTCTGTTTCACTGTTGTCACCCAAAACATCAGAACCGTCTTGTGACGCCAGGATGGCCATTTGACACGGTTATCACAACGGTAAAACCGCCTCAGCCAAAAGCATCCCATTGTCCAGAAGTACAAGACAACAGCATCGGCAGAGAGGGCCCATCCTCCACACCCCTGTTCCCCGTGCGACTGCTCCACTCTCAGGAAGTGGCAAGGCTGTACTGTGTGGCCAGAAACAAGGCAGAAAAACTCTAGTGAAAAAGGGAGTTAGAGCTGCTCGGTAAGCCAGGCATGGGCGCTGAACATCTCTCAAGAGATAAGTCTCTGACGTTTGATACTTTTCAGTCCTTTTGGAGACCGTGATAAGGAGGCGGCAGTTGCTTTGTCAGGGTTGCTCACGCTCTTTTGTGCAGCATGTTCAGTCACTGAACTTGTTCAGATAAGACAAACATCTAAACTCCATTTCCGGAGACACATACCAGTCTTTGCACTCAGGCAATGGTTATGCTGGGGTGGGCTACTAGAGCCAGGACTTATGTTGAATGTCTGTGTGAAGGATGCTCCATTGTAACTGGCAGTTCTGTGTCTCCTTTGCTTTACCAGGGCTCCAAAACTGGAGTCCAGACTTTCCAAGGGGCCTAAATGTGTGGGCTGTGTGGCAAAAGTGGTGACCACAAGCGTCCCATCAGCAAAGGTGGGAGTACTTTTGAAAAACTCGTCAAAATTACAGGTACTTCAGGCTGAACAAAGCTGGGCTCTCCCAAAACCTGATCGCATCCAGACTAGTTGTATCCTTTTGGCAGGATTTGCAAGTCCTCAGCCGTCAGAAGAAAACTTCTTGTAGTAGTTCGCAAGAGCTTCAGTCACTGCTGAAAGGCAGCCACAAGGGACTAGCAACATGATTGATTAAAGCGAGCAGTGTCTGGACACAACTGTTTAGGACAGACAGCGCAGGAAATAATGCAGGCAACTGGAAATCTGCAGGGAATTTCATAAGGCGTCAGGATGTGATAAATGCCTGAGGTAGGAATCAGTCGGAGTGTTCCTTGCACCTCTGCTGCAAGAAGTGCTGGGACAACGGCAACTAGTTGGCTAGAGTTGCTTATAACTGCAGATGGATAGAGTCTCTTCCTAAAATCTCATGCAAAGTGTAAGAGATTTACTTGGGTGACTGTTCCTCACTAGAAGGAATGAGATCTCTGCAGCTGCCCTAATTTTTTCAGCCTCTGTGCTTTCTGTAGAGGGCTCCCAAATAACTTACTCATCTTGCTTTTATACGGGACAAGTCTCAGCCTGTGTTGGTATGGGCAGATACATATCAAATGGCCAGAGCTGTGCCCCTGCCTCAGCAGGACAAGCAGGCTTAGAGCGGTCGTGCTGTCTGCGCAGCGATGGTTATGGAAAGCTGTATCTATGTTTCTGTGTTGAGACTCAACATGAAAAGACTGAAATACAACTTGTGTAGAGGCCTGTGGGGGTCAGAGGCACTGCGATGTGTCTGATTTTAAGTTCTGCACTAAAATTGGATGTATTTGAAATGCCTCCTTAGTAGTCTTGAAGGGAAAAGGGCTGCTAAACCATCAAGAAATTGCTTCGTTATTCTGTCTGAGCCTCCTCTGAGATCCCTACATGAAGCAATTTAACACAAAAACCTTTTTTCCCTCCTCAAACAGATTTTTACTAAAAGTCGCCGGGACAGCTGGTGATCTTGAGCACACATAGGACTTAGTCCCCACTGAAAGTGCTGTTAGCGCCAAGTCCCTGGGGGATGTTCCTCCTGTGACCCTGCTCAGTGCTTATCTGAACCCTCATACGAGCAGCAGTTGCATCACTTAGGCATCTAATCCCATTTATGACCCAAGATACCAGTAACAAGATGCCAATAAATTTTACAAACCTCATGATGGAAAGGCCTGTTACTAGGTCATCTAGGATGCGGTTCTGTCAGCGCAGGGCTATTCGATTAAGTGGGATGCAAGTCATTAGTACGGCAGGGGTTTTTGTTAATTACTACTACTACAAGAGCGATGATTTAAAGCATTTCTAAATTTCACTGACATTTCCATTCTTTGTAATATGCAGGGGCCAGTATTGGGCCTTAGGCATGTGACGGTGACCTCCTGTTGGGAGCAGCAACAGTAGAATCCATCTGGAGAGATGCACGTTCAGGGCAGGATGGGTGCGCTCAGACCTCTTCTCCTTTCTCATGCTCTGCGGGATTCCCTTGTTCAGGTCACCTGGAAGCACTGTGTAATGGTGCGGGGTACTTAGTTTTTCCCAGGCTGTTTTCTTCAAGGGCTCAAGCAGTCTTGGCAAGCAGTGACCTAGTCATGATGCCAGGGACTAAGTGATGTCATGACATTGTGCTTCACAGGGGTTTTTTTTTCCCTCTGTTCTGCTGATGTGCTGCGGAAACTGGAGTAACGCATTCTCCCTGTGGGCAAAGCCAGAGTCACACTGTCCTACAGCAGCATTTCCCAGATGGAAAAGAAAAGCTTCTCTTGCTTTACTTAAATATACTTGTCTGAGGTAGGATGCAACTGTGCACTGATTCCTTCAAGGTGCCAGCCCATTCTTGAGGGAAGCAGGTGCTTTCACTTCATTCTTGCTCTTTCCATCCACTGACAGAAAGGCTGCCTGTGCTCTTCTTGTAGAAGGCAGCTGCCTGCATTGGGGAACTCCAAGAGCTGCCCAAGTCCTGAGCAGCAAAACTTGGTTGTTTCAAAGTCACATTGACCTGAGTGCTGCAGCAAACGTGTGCAGCGTCTGGAGCTGTTGTTTCGCATGAGGGAGCTGCAGTCAAATACTAAAAAGGTAGCAGGAGCATTAAATTATTCGGCAACAGAACGTTGTCATTCCTCCATAAAACTGTTTTGACTGTAGTTTTCTGTGGAGTCCATTGCTCTTAAATGTGCAGTGAGAAAGGAAATTAAAAATTAATCTTTATTTCCATCTCAGAAGGAAACCTTAATTCTCTGCATTGAAATTATACTCATAATCCAGGGTAATAAATTATAGTTTTTAATTGCAGCTAGTCACAGCCAATCAAATGGGAACGTCTCTCTTTTGCTTGCTTTAACTTTGCTGTACTGAAGAACTCGTGGCGTGCTGGAAAGAATTCACGTACGTTGACCCTCTTAACACTATGTAGAATAAGCACAGGACTTACCACAACAGTGTGACTCTGCTCGTCTGAAACCCTTGAGCCAGTGGCCTCAAAGTACCTTATGGGTACCAATACACACGAGCACAGGCAAATGGTAAGGGCTACCATATCTGGTGGAGAAGGTCTGTTACAGCATCTTGTTTATAAAATTATAGCATCACCCAGGTTGGAAGGGACCTCCAGAGGTCATCTGGTTCAGGCACCCTGCAGTGAGCAGGGACATCCTAAACTAGGTTTAGGTTGCCCAGAGCCTTGTTGAGCCTCACCTTGAATAGTGAGTTTTGAATAAGGAACAAAATCTTGATCCCAGTTCACCTGTTTTCAACTATCAGACAAGACCCTTGTGAGTGGGGAATAGGAGCCAAGATGCCCTGCTGTGGCCCAGTGACTTTCAGGCACCTAAGCTCTGACATTCTACCTCTTCAGACAAAAAGGATGGATGGTTAAAGCAGATACTTGTTTATGCTCAGTGTCTGGTACAAGTAAACCCTGTGTTCTTTCACACTATGGTACGTCGCAGACTAAAATAATGGTTCTTGAGATGTGACATTGTGGCTCGCATACAACAAAAGCTACCTCGGATAAGGACTTACATTAAGGTGTACTGTGCTTTAGCACAGCCCAGGAGGCATCTCTGCTCCTGCTCTGCACGTGCCAACTCTTTCCATCGCTATCCCACAATGTTTATCTGAGGGCTTTCATACTTGTCATAGTGCTAGATACGCTCCATTTGTCTGTCATCTCCCACTTGCACGGTGACACTTAGCCAGGATCCATTTGCTCCAAGCACAGCCAGTAAGATGTTCAAGTACCTGTGCTGGGCCAGCATCCCAAATGTTTCTGTCAACTTTCTCCAAGCAACACAGTCTTGTCTTTTTTGGTTTTTTTTTTTACCCTGCTATATCCCAGACAGTGATAGACCTGTGTTAACAAGGTCTCTTTTAAGGTCTCCTAGCACTTCTGAGCTCAGCTAGGAAAAGGAAAAGCCAATAGGAATGCAGTCCTCAGCAGGAGGGAGAAATACTGGTGTTTGGAGACTACAGCTCTGATAATAGTTCCTACCCTTTTCGTTTGTTCTTAGTTGTACCAGTATTGTGAAGAGTGGAGAAGAGAGAAAAGGGATGGAGAAATGGCTAAAATACTGGCCACAGCTGTAGGAGTGAAATGAGATCCATCTGACACAAAAAGCCTTCAGGTGGTTATTATGAACTGAAGGTGTTTGTTACTAATCAGGATTAGCCTGGCATGTCTATAGCCATTGATCTGAAAGAAACTAACATCTCTGCAGTCAGAGCCTGCAGTCTGGGACCATTCCTCCTCATGGGTGTTGCTAGCTGCACTGAGAGTAGTGTGGTAAATCCTTACCTAGGATGCATTAAAAAGTACAGACAACAACAAAATCTTACACTTTTGCCTAAAAGCACTTATGCTTATGACTACGCCTTAGATTTCAGACAGGAGGTTTTATGAGGTCTTGGTTACACAGAGCTCGTACAGAAACCTTGTGTCAGCAAGGGCTGCTTCTGCCTGAAGTCATGGAGATGTAGATGAGCAGCTCACACTGAGCTACTCTGCCTTTGCTGCTATCAGTGCGCAAGTTTTAGCTAGATTAAAGGTAACACCTGGTAAGCTCTCCTCTAATTTGTTTTATCTGAGCTACCTTTAAATGTGATTTTTTTTAACCCTTTCCTAGTCAGGGTTCACCCATGGCACAACAAACAGAACTGCTTGGAGGCACTACCTGGTGGTCCAGCTGAATTTTGCAGTTAACTTCCTTCTCTTCCTTCTCCCAACTGGATTTACCTCTGAGTAATTCTCCTTTCCTGGAGCATTTAAACATGTCAAAGCTGCACAGCTTTTCCACTCTTTGCCTGTTTTCAGTCCTGCATCAGTTCCTCACAGTCCTAGGTAATGTTTTTTATTCTATTTTTATTTCCCACCTTCTCTCTTAGCTTCCACAAATAATGCAGTGCTAAAACGACTGTCGGGCCTTTCCTCCTACTGCTGAAGCTGCAGGATGGCATGCTGCTCAGATTGCTGCTGAGGTGAGTAACAAGTACAGTTTCTTAGGGCTCCTGAAAGTGATTCTTAAACTTTGAATGAGACACCTTTGTGATGCAGAAAACAGAGGCTGCCAGTTACACATTTGCCTAAAACCTCTCTTCCCAGCAGGGAGTAATCGAGGAGAACAGAACTCCCATCAGACTCTAGCTGGAATGTGTATACAGGCAAGGCTCCTTCTGGAAATTAAATGGTTTATCTGAAGTTATCAGACTGCTGACTGCTCTTTAAAAGAGGGATGGGGAAATAAGCCTAGTTCTATTTGTCAGATCCAAAGGAAGAATGATCCTGGAATTTATTATGCCATATGCCTAGTTTTTGTGTTTCACGTAATATTGAAATGAGGATTTATGAAGCAAACAAGCAAGTTTCCGGAAGATGATGGCAGCTGTGTGCCCTTAGCAGCGGTGGCGGCATGGTCAATGTATCTCATCAGAAAATATTTTATAGGACAATAAAACTAGTGAATGAAAGCAAAAAGAGATGTATAATGGACCTGGATTTTAACAAGCATATGAATCGGTATCTCATGAGATCTTGCCTGAAGAAAGCTGTAACTGCATTTGACTGAGCAGGGACATGTAGAGAATTGGTAAAAAGAAGGGGAGAGATAATCTCGTGATCACAGTTGGAGATTTGACTAAGACAAGATGTCCTGGTTTTCAAGGCCTCAGCCAGTGGGTTTAATTCTTTGCTCTGCAAGGACCTCACATGGGGTCATCACTTCTTTTCTGTGGATCTTGCTTTGCCATCTTTAAATGAAGAGCAGTGCTATTGCCCTACTTGCATTTGAGAACAACAGTATTTAAGACTGAAAGGTGCCACTACCCGCGGGAGTGGGGACCGTGGAACAGTGTCAGATCTTTCCACTCTGCCATACGAGCAACTGTAAGAAATTATCAATTTCTCATCATTTCGTGCTTCATGCACAAGGGAGAGAGACTGGCTCCTGTTAGAGTAGCAGCATTTCATATAGTTTCCATCAGTGCAGAGACTGATGTAAGCTGCAGAAACAAGAAAAATGAGGCAAAAGGTCTTTGTGACTGTGAGACAACCCCTTCCCCACAAGTAACCGTTATACATCTGTGACAAGCAACTGGTTTGGGGTTTTTTAATGTGATTTGACTAGGATTGACAAATTTTCAGAGACTTGTATAGATTGGAGCAATAGGCCAATGTTAATGGCAGGAGCTTCAATAAGGCCAAGTGCCAGGTCCTGCACTTGGGCTACAACAATCCCCTGCAACGCTACAGGCGTGGGGAGGTGTGGCTGGAGAGCCGTCCAGCACAGAGGAACCTGGGGGTTCTAATTGACAGGAAGATGAATATGAGCCAGCAGTGTGCCCAGGTGACCAAGACGACCAATGGCATCCTGGCTTGTATTAGAAATAGTGTGGCCAGCAGGAGTAGGGAGGTTATTGTCCCCCTACACTCGGCACTGGTGAGGCCACATCTGGAGTCCTGTGTCCAGTTTTGGGCACCTCAATACATGAGAGATGTGGAGGTGCTGGAGCAGGTGCAGTGGGGGGCAACTAAGCTGGTGAAGAGCCTAGAGAGTAAACCTTATGAGGAAAGACCGAAAGAGCTGGGGCTCTTTAGTTTGAAGAAGAGGAAGCTGAGAGGAGACCTGATCACTCTCTACAACTACCTGAAGGGTTGTTGTGGAGAGGTTGGTGCTGGTCTCTTTCACAAGCAATTAGTGATAGAACAAGAGGGAATGGGTTCAAGTTACAACAGGCTAGGTTTAGACTAGATATCAGGAAGAACATATTTTTCACAGAAAGGGTGGTCAGGCACTGGAATGGGCTTCCCAGGAAGGTGGCTGAGTTGCCATCTGTGGATGTGTTTAAGGATTGTTTGGATGAAGTGTTGAGGGATATGGTTTAGGGGTAGGCAGGGTAGATGGTTTGAGTCAGTGATCTTGGGGGTCTTTTCCAACCAGAGTGATTCTGTGATCCTAGGGAAAAAGATTTATCTGGTATTTAGAAATTTCCTGGAGTGACAGCAGGAGAGAAAAAATGTTTTCTGCTTTTCCTCTATCATGGAAATATATAGGAAGAGTTCTTCAGTGGGGCTACACAGACATTGTTCAGGTTCATGGCCATGTATGTCATTTAGCATTTGCTTGGCTTCCTGGCTGGGAAAGAATGGAATTGTTGTTCCTGGGCCCAGGAGCATTTTCTTCTGCCCACTCCTCTGAACACATGTTCTAGCCAGAGAGATTGCCTTTAACACAGGCTGAGGGGCTCTTCATCACGCGCTCTTCTGTATCAAACACTTCCCACCTTGAAAACTTCCTTGGTTAGCTGCTCATTTCAAAATCATTATTAATGTATTTGCACAGGGATTTTGGAATTTAATTAGCCTCTTTTGAACTGCTCTTAGTGTGTTTGTCTAGAGAAACAGAAAATCCCTCCATGACTTGTTTGCTTTCTTCATTCTTTGGTTTTCACTGGAAGGGAAAGATATGGATGGGTTTTGCAGGGTTGCATCCTCCTGATGCGACGGGTGCTGCATCAGAGGATAAGCTGTGGGGCTCTGCAGAGGAAGCTGCTGCTTCTGTGGTGCATTGAGGCCTCTCCTGTCCAGGGGAGGGTGTGTGACTGCTGGCACAGGCTGGGCTGCTGAGCAGAGTAGGACTCGGTTAACTGGAGATAAGGATCTGTGCAGTGTCCAAGCGCGAAGCTTACTCTTACTCCTGACCCAGGCATGGTTGCATTGTGGCAGCTGGCTGAACTGGACTCCCATTTCCCTCTCCATTGGTTTCCTTTGGGAAACTGCAGTCCCTGACTGTGATGTGAATTTATCCAACTTCTAGTGGCCAACTGGCTCAATTTTATTCTCATCTCAGTTCTTGAAAGATACTGCACTGCATCCAGAGTATGTTGCAGATGTGCAGATGAGCTGGCACTCAGTTTTCCTTTGAAGGCTGTTTTAAGTTGTGGGTGTTTCTTTCCTTTTGCCCAGTCTTGCTTTGAAAAACAAGGCCAGGCAATCCAGGACAGGGTTCCTGGTGTTCCCTGCTGTTGCTGGAGCATGCACATGCGCTCTCTTTTCTCTCCTACAAACTACAGTGCTTATGACCACTGCCTCTGGTACTATTGCATTGGTCCCAAACGGAAGAAGGCAGACTAACTTAATCACTTGATAGTTTTGATTTCTAAAATTAAACAGCCTGCCATATGTGCAATGCTGTTACTGTATTAATGCCAGCAGTTAGCAGACGGTGTCAGCAGCTTTAGAGGAGCTTCACAGCTGCAGCCTGTGCCTGTGCTGCTGTTGTGTGGATGCAGATGTTTCTCCATCCTTTTCCTAAACTCAGCCCTGTGGACACTTGTGCTCATAGAGCTTTCTGGACAAACTCTTGACCATTGCTTTGTAAACATATCTTGATGCTCCTTAGTGCATCTCAGCTTCAAAGAACAGGTGGAAAGGTTGAGGGACTGGATAAAACCCAAGAGACAGTGCAGCAAGCCAGAACTAGCAGCTGCTCTCAGAAGCATCAGGGAGAGAGTGAGCTGCAGAACTGTGCTTTCCTGAGGAAATAGTGGGTGCTTCCTGCAACAAGTCACCTCAAGAACCTTGGGTCGCCCCAGGGGGTACACGGCAACACATTGTCCTGAACTGTTTCATGAATAAAACGATGAGATTCCTTTCACTATTTGCTTTGTAGGAGCTCAGCACCATGCAGATTTACTTGCATCTAGGAGAGAGGAATGAGCTGTGGGTGAAGTGAAAGGAGTGGAGCCTGGTTCTTTGGAGGAAGACAGACTGAGGGATGAGATGTTATTACTTCAGTTCAGGCGACATTCCTCTGTTATCTTAGACATGTTCCTTAACTTTGTTTTCTAGTAGGAAGTCTGGCTTGCCTGGCAGAAGGATTAAGAGACGGAATGAATATTTAGCACCAAGTAAAGAGTGTTTGGGTGAAACTGAAATATTTTGACACGTTAGATCTGATTTTACCAACTAGCTTGGTGACTTACACAGGCATGATTTATAGGTGTTTGGTGTTGAGCAAGTGTTGCTGTAAAGCATTAGCAGCAGTGTGTTTTGGTAGGGTTGTATGTGCTTGCTGAGTAGGTGGCAGGAGATGGTTTGTTTTTCATTTGCTTAGGCATTTTATTTAAAACAATTAGACTCCTTGGAGATTTCTTTCTTGCAGAATAGAGCTATATGGATCGGGCAAGTGTATGTAATGGAAGCAGAGATTATCTCTGTCCCTTAGGACAATGTCAACTTGAGAAACCCCTATCAACTACTTCAGACAAAAACTCAAAGTATAGGCAAGTTTCAAGTTTCTGTGCCTGCTGCACATTCTTCTCTGTGGATGCATTAATGATCCTGGGGTGCAGGCAACCCTCAGGGCACACAGGGGTGACCAATGCACTTCTTAACCCTGTGTCCTAACCTGTAATTTGTTCCTGCAACTTCTGGAGATCATCTTCCATACGTGAGCATCATTCCAGTGTCTATCAACTGTCTATAACTGGTTCTTGTCTGAGTCTTAAAGTTGCATGAGACTTGCACGCATGGACCAGTTTTTATTCTGGAATTTCCCCCTAACATGCAAATTCTTTCAAATGCCATTGACACAGAGGGGCAAAATGAGACTGTGACCGGTCACTTCTTCAAAAATTTTCCCTGCAGTTATTTTTCTGGGTGGTGGCCGTGTTGCTTTAATCCACTTCCTTCTGCCTCTTGTTTATTTGGAACCAAGGAGGAGACCTGTTGGACTGTTTGCTGTTGTTTATTAAGCTTGCTTCCTTTAGGAAGATTTTCAAGCTCACTGTGGCCAAGGCAGGGAAATGCCTTCCTATTCTCCACCTCTGTTCAGAGGGCAGGAGTCTGGCATACAAAATCAAAAAAGCAAACCCAGGGAATAATCCTTTCCTAGAGACAGATCAGGCTCTCACAGCATTTCAAGTTTTCTTCTAGAACCAGGGATCACCATTTCAATGGATTTGCAGACCTGTTTTTGTACCTTAAAGCAGCATTTGCCTTTGCAGGCAAAAGGAGCCATTATGATTGCTGTTTGGGCTGTGCATAGTTCCAGATAAATTACAATTCTCAGGTGTCTAGAACATGTTGGGAAAATAGGAGGGAAGCTTCTGCTGCATGGGCAGCAAGCATGCAAGCCAGTTCTTCTCTCTGGCTTTGTCACCTTGGATAGCTCAGCCTCTCTGCTCAGATTCTGCAGCTGAATGCTACTGTTTACCAGTATTATTAGCGGTGATACATGACAAATTATTAAGATAGGGAAAAGGCTTGAATTTTTGGAGAGAGATGCTCTGGGGATGCAAGGGTGACTTGTCTTTTTTCCCTCTTTTAGTTTTTTTTCATGTAGTTAACTAACTGTGAGTTAACTGTGAGTTATTTCAACTCATATTGTAAATGGTAAAACTGCAGCGTAAAGGAACTTTCTGTTTATGCCAGCAGGGCATTTGGCTGTCTCCTGTTTTTGCTGTGCTTTCTCACCTCCCATCTGAAAGGCAGTGTGGGATGTATTGGTCCTAGCTGTTAGGACTTGTCCTGTTTATGAACCCACATTGCAATATAAAATTACAAAAATCATAGGAGAAGAGACACTCTATATTAGAATGACAATGCAAATAAATTAAAGCAGGCTCCCCTCTCTCATGGTCTGCCACACCACTGCTACTGGAGGGAATGCCCCTGTGCTCTCTACCTGAATGAGGTTTTAAAATCTCCAGCATCAAGGGACTTTCTTGAGCACGGTATTGATTTTTGTTGCAACTTCAAGCTTTTAACTTTGCAAATTGTTTTCTTTGAAATGATTCGTATTGTGATGAGCAGCATGAGGGGTGAAATAGCTCTACTGCTGTTGCATAGCTACTGTCTGTGGTCACTTCTTCCCATCCTCTGTGGAAGCCCCACTCAGCTGATGCACCTGGAGGAGAGCTAGGAGAAGAGAAGGCAAAGTTGCAAGCCAGAGTGGCTGAAATGGATGAGGAAGACCAATTTTTTGAGAAATTTAAGGCAATAGTTTAAGCTTTCTTGGTGGTTGTGAGTCTGGGATGGAGGAGTCATGGCACAGCCTAGGGCTGTGGCTGGAATGCTCTGGGTGGATATGTGGTTGTGTTGAATAGATGTGGGGAAGCTAGAATAGCTCAGCAGGGGCTGAGAGCTGTCATCAGCATGTTTATTCCTTCTTGAACAAGAAGTCTTAGATAAACTCGGTTATCAGGTACACTCAGACTTTCCCACCTCAGGATTGACGATAGTTAAGAGTAAGTGGTGACAGGGCAGGATTGAAGGGACTGTTATTAGCATTGGACTGAGGTTTAGAGCAGGTCCCACATTAGTTACTGTTAGAGAGATAACACAGCTGAATCAGTAAATCCAGATGGTTATGGTTGTTTCAGATCTATCCAGCTCCCTCTTTGACAGGAGCTGCTTGCAGACAGGAGCACATTACTGCAGACACAGCTATGCTGGCTGAAGCAGCTCCTTCCCTCCATACACTGGCTTTTCCCTCTGTCACTCTTCCTTCTCCATGCCTTGCTTCCCAGTCTGGCTTCCTGCTTTCAGGGCTGCCCCTCACCCCAGGGAAGAGGGTCAGACACTGCAATGGAGGTTGATGCTGGAAAACTGTCATAATCTGCCAAAGGCTGCAGAGACACCCAGGAAGGGTCGGAATTTCCAGTGTGGAAATGGTCTCCTCTTGCAGTTGTGTTGTCAGGGGACAGTGTTAGAACCAGCTCTTTTGCTCTGGAGGAAAGAAGGGGAAGGGTGTTGTCTTGCCTTTTGGCTGTTTCTGTTTGTTGCTGGCTGTTTCTCAACCCTTGTGCAGTATCACTGCTCTCTCTAAATAACTTTGTTCCAGGAGCTTGAAGAGCTTTAAAGGTCTCATGTATTGAGTCATAGAATCATAGAATAGTTCTGGTTGGAAGGTACCCTAGAGATCATCTAGTTCCAACTACCCTGCCATAGGCAGGGACACCTCTCACTAGACCAAGTTGTCCAGAGCCCCATCCAACATCAGCCTTGGAGCAGTTTTCCTGCTGCTTCCCAGTGGAAGTATGTGAGCCTTCTCCATTCTCCATGGAGAAGCCAAGATCTCTCACGTGCCAGGCAGTCATTTAGCAGTGTACATCTGACCTTCACATAGTTATGATTGATCCTAGATGTTAGCATAATGAGCCACAACCCCCTGTTCGACAGTACAGCCCCCTTTACCAAACCACCTAAAAGCCAGTTTGTACAGGACTTAGTTTGTGGGCATTTAGCACTGGCTGGGGCAGGAGCCAACCCCATGCTGTTCCTGCCCATCCACAGCTGCAGAAAGTCCAACAGCTCTTGAAGATGTTCCCTTTCAGATGGCATGCAGCATCCCCCTCTTTTGCTGCATGGCAGTTGGTAAAGTTGATAAATTCCACTACCCTTTATTATTATGATTTTAGAAGGAGGGTGGTTAGTGGATCTAGAGAGGTTCTCCTTCCCCTCTGACCTGGTGAGACCACATGTGGAATATTGTGTCCAGTTCTGGGCCTTTCAGTTCCAGAAGGACACAGAACTGCTGGAGGGAGTCCAGTGTAGAGCCACAAAGATGATTAAAGGAGTGGAATATCTCCCTTATGAGGAGAGGCTGAGGGAGCTGGGTCTCTTCAGCTTGGAGAAAAGGAGACTGAGGGGTAACCTCATTAATGTTTACAAATATGTGAAGGGTAGGTGTCAGGAGGATGGAGCCAGGCTCTTCTCAATGTCATCTGGTGATAGGACGAGGGGCAATTGGTGTAAGCTGTAACATAGGAGGTTCCACATAAATATGAGAAGGAACTTCTTCATGGTGAGGGTGACAGAGCACTGGAAGGGGCTGCCC
>JAOXOE010000745.1:7017319-7084899 GCA_028565055.1 Phoeniculus purpureus | reverse complement strand
AGAACTTCTAGAAAACAATATGGATGTGTTCCTGTGTGACTTGGTCTGGGCGATCCTGCTGTGGCAGGGGGATTGGAGTAGATGATCTTCCGAGGTCCCTTCCAATCCCTAATGACCCGATGATTCTGTGATGGCTCTAACAGAAAGATGTAATCCCAGACTTGCATCTCGTTTTCATGTGAGCCCACAGTAGATATGTTGAAGCCAATGGATAGACACTGGTTAAAGGAAGAAGACAAAGGAAAATCAAGAGAAGTTTTCTTTAACTGCCAGGAGAATTTTAAGAAAAATATAAATTAAGTAGAGAAGGCAGTGGAAATCTTCAGATGGTTGGGTTGGTACATGAAAAATGGACATGGATGAGGACAGTAACCTTTGTTTGAATGACAGCTGAGGTTACAGGGATAAATATTCATAGGAAAGGTGTGAATTATTTATAGGCGTTCCAAGTTTAACAGCAGCCTTTCCCTGGATCTGTTACGGTGGAAGCTGGGGGATACGCGCACGGCGATAGAGTACCCGATATGAAATCGTTTGTGTTTGACACGAAGAGACTGCCGTGGAGGGAGGGAGCAGCTTTGTGTCTCAGTTTGTGTTTGGACGGTGAGCAAAGGCGAACAAAAGCGCACAGCTCTGAGCAAGGACCATTCGAGGCCCCATAAATCATCGCTCTAATGTTGTTACGCTGCAGCGGCACGTCATGCTGGTTTTGCCGCGGCAGTTAGATGGTGCAACAGATGGCACCGGTTTGCACAACCAGTTAAAATTCTTGGCACGGCAAATTTTTTGAACTTGCAGCTGAAGAGTTAGTTGAGATACAGTGAGATAGTTGTACCAAATGGGGGACAACAACCCCAACGTTATTTTTATAGTCTCTCTTCCTCTTAAGAAGTTACGTTTGACACTTTAGCCTGACAAGCGGTGCTTTTACACCAGCAGCTTCCATGCGGGCTTGTGCCGTGAAGGAGAAAAGTGCCAGCCTCGTATCATCCACAAGGAAGCTGTTTCTAAGGGGGAAGCGCAGAGCAGGGAGCGCTCGCGCCTGCTAGGAGAAGCACAGCAGTAGGACCCGCATGTCGTGTTTGGCGGCACAAAACCCCAGACTCGTTCTGTTACTGACTTCCACGTTGGTGGTTCCCAGATCCGGCACTCTGAGCCGAGCAGGTGTGAAGGAGTGTCAGGCCACATTCCCGAAAGGAGATCCACGGGGGGATGTTGTGGAGAAGTCGATCTTAAATGCAAAGTAGTCTATATGCTTATTCCTCATCTTTAATGCATTACTGTCTTACAGCCATCAAGCTTTACACTACGAAGACCCCAATTATGTTCTGGTTTATGTTAAAATTACGATGCCATTTCAGGGCATTTTAGTATGTAATTATCTGTTAGTTAATAAAGCTGAACAGTCAGATGTTTAGAGCCCCTTTTACTCCAAAGGAATAATTCTGAGTTACACGTACTACTAAAATCCAGGTATTATAACAAAAACGTTCTGCTCCCATGATCGTTCCCTGTTACCCAGTGAAGGGAACTGGTGCTAGTTTTAAGAAGCGAACGCAAACCACCATTTACCAGCAGTGCAGCGTCACGGTGACGTTGCAGGACACATCCTGCCCTCATTGTGCTTTGCTGGTTCTTTGCTAAACCGGCAGGTACAGAGTCATCCGTAAAGCAGCCAGGACTTGGACATGGGTCAATTCCTGCACTATTTTTGCTGTTTCTTGGGTGGGTTTAGCAGTGAGGACTGTGTGTTCCCAGCAGCACATCCCCCAACTGTAGTAAAGGTGCTGGGGTGGCTGCATCTGTTCATTGCCATGTGTGGCCTCATCTGCCTGGACTCCTAATGTCGTGGCTGAGAGCAGTGTGGGTGTAAACTGGAGGTGCTGGTATGATGGCTCACTCAGCAGCTCTCACCAGACATCACACAGGCTGTTCTGATTTCCTTCCACTGCCAAAGAGAACTTGGGAAGGCTTCTACAGGCTGGTCCTTGGCCAAGGCAAATGGAGGGACTTGTTGGTCAAAGGCTGCTTGACACTGGTGCTGCCATCAGATAATTCTGAAAGAACCGAGTGGGCCTAAAATGTCTCCTGACTCTGGGCGTCAATCCCAGCCTAGAGAAAGGGCTTAGATTAGGGCTGGCAGTGGAGCATGTGGGACTATCGTGCCTCAGGAGGTTTTTCTGAGGAAGCTTCATGTTCAGGGTCCTATCAGCGGTTCACAGCCAGTGTGCATCTGAGCCAAGGGATGGTGGTTGAAGATGAATAGTAGGGGGGACATGCCTCTCGATGAATGCCTTCACTGCAAAAATTCTTGAACGTTTGTCCTTGGGTCTGCTGATGGAAAAACTGTGGAGTGGCTCTGAGGGCCATCAAAGCTAACTTCAAGCCAGGGCTGTGGTTTTATTTTGTTTTTTGGCAGTGAGACACTGCACTTCTGGGGAGCAGGAAAAGCAACCTGAAGATCATTTCTCTACAAATTTGCCCTCAGAAAGAAGAAAATGGCCAGCAGTCCAACCTCAGCTGAGATAGTGATTTTTCAACACTTTTGATAAATTTTTCACAGAATTTCTCTCCAGGTTCTTCTGTGTGATTCTTGCATGCAAACCAATAGTTTTTACTTCCCTTGGTTGTATACCCAGTGCTGCTCTGTCAAACAAGGCAGCACAAGTATCTGCCTGAAGGATGCAAAGTCCTTAGTGACTCAGGCCTGGATACGGTTGAATTTAAGAAGCAAACTCCCACTGAAAGCCAATATAATCTCGGTATCAAAAAGATCTGCATCTGCATCAGAGTATGTCCCTGAGATAAAAGGCTGAAGATGCTGCCTCGTGACATGGTTAATTAGGAAGCAAAATTATACTTTTAATATTGCGGTTAATTAATTCTCACTTTGGTGACCCCATAATGAGAACTTTCCTGGCTAATGTCCCTCGTGCTCATTGAGGCTCCGTGAGGGCAGACTGGTGATGTTTGACCTTTAGCTGTACCTGGCCATTTCTCCTGGATTCACGTGGTGCTGTGCCATAGGCTTCTTCTGTAATTTCAGCCGTAATGAGTGTTGAACCTTTATTTCCCTTCACAGATAATCTGTAGTTATTTCTGATTTGGGCAAAAAATTAGTAACGTTTCCCTTGTTTGATTTGTCTGGAACAGCTCTTGATGCTTGCTCAGTGCTCAGATCCCTGCCTAATGCTTCCCACAACTCTCAACCATTTCTCAGCATTACTGCCGACAAGAAAGAGTAGAGCTGGTGACAAACTGAGTAGAGTCCCACACCACTGTTACTGGGGTTTAGGTTTTCACTATATTCAGCGCGTTTTCATCTGGTATTTTTGTTGTTTCAGTGAGTAGCTGTGACTTCGCCTTGCCTTCTACTGAATATGCAAATGGTTTCCAGCCAAATTCTGGCGGTATAATTTAGTAGGGGGGAAAGGTAGCTTTTAATCTCAAATGCTGTTTTATAGTCTCCTTTACATTCATTCACAATGAATTAACGTGATACTTTTCCTAGTATTTAGCTGCAGAATGCACAGCGTTAAAGAAACCTTTTACCTTTGCTGTTGGAAATACTCTGAATAATTAAGAATAACATAATTCTAGGCTGTTTATGTAAACACCTCAAGCTTTCCAAGACAAATGCACAACTCGAATTCTTCTCCTCTAGCTTAGACTTTAAAAACATTCTGCTGCTTTTTTCACAAGGTCTCCCAGTGAACTGCCCTCAGAAAACCACCCATCTGGAAAAGGCAGAGCAGAAGGTGCCCATTTTCCCCTTCACTATAATTGTACAGAAGGCCTTTTTTTTTTTTTTACTGGTTGTTGTTGCCAGAAGCTGGAGAAACTTGATCTGATGGCATTATAGAAAAAGTTTCTCAGGTTTCATATGGAATCATCTGGGTCTAATATGATCCAGCTCAATTTCCAAGAGAAAATCTGATCCTCAGACTTCTTCCATTTTTATTACAAACCTGCTGCGTAAGGTGTTTCTCAACAACCTGGACCATTTTTCCCCTTATTTGATAAAGGTTTTCTTCTTGACATGATCATAGGGACAAGAAGGAAGGAGAAAAACCACCTCAAAATGCAAAAGCAAACTCAGCTGGACAAGGTTGGTTTAGTATTGTCATGGGCTTCATAGCGCACAGCTGATTTCTCTCAGGACACGTATTCCAGTTCATTTGAGATCGTGCCCAAATTCTCTGCGCTAGAATTCATTTTTCTGTTAGGGACAGGTAAACCAGAAGAAGAAGAGGCACACTCAGAGCGGTTATCTAAACGAGCAGACATTCCATGACAACACTGCTCCTTTCGGATAAAGTAGTTTTAGAAACAAACTATTCAAACTGCATCTTCGTGCAAGTCAAGAGGTAGAGCAAGTCGAGAAAAGACCCTTGTGTTATAGATTTGACTTCTCTAAATTTACGTTGGTGCTTAAATCAAGCTTTGATTTTTCTTTTTTGCTTGGTGAAGAGGGACACCCTTTCTAGATGCTGTTACTTGTTAACTTCAGGAAAAGTTTCCACATCCTTCTTCGGATCACCTCATAAAGAATGGGTCAGAAACGAGTCATTGTTCCTCTGAAGGTTGAGTCACTTGAGTGAGGAAGATTACAAAGAAATCCTCAAACCTCTGAGCCGCCCTAAGTGAGTGGCAAGATCAAATTAAATGGTGTCACATAGGAAGCCCTGGGGAATAAATTAAGGTCAGCACACTTGTGAATAATTGATTTAAAGAGGGCACTGAGGGATGCAGCTGGCCACAACTTTCCCAAAACAATGAAAGCTTTGGGGCTTGGGAGGTGGATGTTTTGTTGCTTTTCAAAGGCTTCTTTGATGGGCTTCCTTTTAGAAAATAAGATGCTGAAGGCAAGTGATTTCTAGTGCTTGCTTAATGACTGTGTTTAATTTTCTTGGTAAGCGCTTGAAATGTGAAACTGGGAGGGAGGGGGAGAAGAAGAGGAGGTAGATGAGCAAGATCAATGACTTTTAATTTTCTCTGATGTGTCTTTGGATAAAAATTAAATCTCCTGCAGCTGAATTTGTTAAAATAGGAATTGATACTGCTATTCTTCATCCTGTGAGACTTTATTTACTATGAGAGTAGAGAATCTATTCTTTTCCTATTAAGGCAAGGTTCCTATTTTTAGCCTTATTTCCTAAAGAACCCATACTGAAGGTATGCTCATCTCTTCCTTCATCCCTCTCTTCTCAGTGATTTTAGTTCATTGACTGAGTTCAGCTGGCAGAAGGGTAGGTAGGGCTGTCCCAGCAGCTGCTAACTGGTACGGGTTTTGCTGGAGTAGGTGGTTGGGTAGAAGTTTCTCCAAGCAGTCTTTTGAGGAAGATGCTGTATGGAGAGCTCAGACCTCTTCCTCATATAAAATAATTATTCACAGACAGAGGTGTTAGGAAGACTTCCAAAGTAGAGAGGACCTACAATTGGAGCTGCAAACTTACTAGACCTCAAGGCAGTCATTCACAATATGCAGGTCCAGAGCACTGCAGCGCCCTTCCATTCAGCTACTTGCAGAGCAGCCTGTTTGTTCTGCAGCTGTAGATGTGTGAAGAATTTGTGTTTACACAGGTTTCTAGCAAAGCTGCTTGCTGTGTCCTTCTGTCTGCCTTGTTTTGTGCAGGTGGTGAACGAAAATTCAGAGGTGGTTTTGAAGCGGATGTTAACACAGATGAAGCATCCAACTGTGATGGTGAGATAGAGGGAGGCTGGCTTGGCTGCCTCCAAGAGGAGAGACCACATAGAGACTGGGATTGATTCCTGGCTCACAGGTGGCCTCTTCAGCTCCTCAAAACAGTTTTGTAAGCCTTTGCCAGCCTTTACCAGGCTTCTGGGATCATGGAGCCCCAGGAGCCTTGGTATATGCTGGACTGACCAAAAGCCCTAAGGGCTTCAACCAGAGTTTAATTTGGGGTTGCTCAGGGCTTCCTGACAGGAATGGTTGTGCTCTTGGCAGTCCCAGCACTGGACAGACAGGAAGGAGAAAGGCAAGGGACTGTGTCCCTGCTGTTGTGCTACCTGCTTCAGCAGCACAAGATTAGCAACCCCCCTCTCCAGTGCACAGAAGTTGCAGGGATTGAGACCCTCCAGCCAGAGCCAAATAAAACATTGGAAAATACTGTCCAGTTATTCCTCAAGCCAGAAAGAAAGAAGTTTGTTGTAAATGGGTAAAAGTCTCTGAGATGAGTGCCTGGGAAGGAATAATCTAATTAAAGTGTCTGCCCCAAGGAAGAATGTGTGCAGGTTTTGAGGTTGAAATGCTACTCACACTTTAGAGGCTGGGACATACAGAACAACGCTTGTCCTAAATTGTCAGGTTTATAATATGAGATGGTAGATCCCATCTTCCTCACAAATTGAGTCCATGCCCTGAAATCCGTGCAGTAGTTAGGTTTTGAGTTGGGTCTTGCTAGGTCAATAATCAAATAGTATCTTCGTATCTTTTTTCATGTTTCAGAATAATTATGCGTATCACCATGAATATTAATTTCTGCTCCATATGTATGCGCTGGAGTCCCTAGATGTGAGTAACACTATCTAATTGCAGCAACCAGAATGCTCATTAAATCCTTTCAGATGATCTTTAAATGGGTGTGCTAAGATTCAGGAGGGTTTTCTGCAGAGCTGTGAAAGGCTCTTCAGAGTTTCCTTTCAGCCAGCAGGCTATCACAATGTACAACTGTCAGCACCAAGGAAGGCTTTGTGTGACCAAAAAGGCTTCATATTACTGCACCATTGCAGGTATTTTTTTATATATATTTAACTCTATCCCCCCTAACAACTCAATTAGTGTCTTAAAAGCAGTCTTTTCCCAAGTCATTACAAGCTGAGCAATGCTGACATAATGACCTTTGTATTTTGATAAACCAATGGTGTCACGTGGAGTTTTGCTTCTTTCTTTGCAATTACCCTAAAGCTCCAGAAACTTCATGTAGTGTGGAGATGTGGACGTGCCTGTGTCCATCCATTGGCTGCTTAGCAACAGATTAACAAGACTTTTTTCTTCTTCTTTTCTATGAGAGCTCCCTCAAATCACAGGAAATGAACCAGAGGAGGCAATCTGTGCTATCCCTCCTCACAAGCCAGCATCAGCTACAAAGGAGTTACTGCTGGCTGACGTTTGACCTGACATTGTAATGCTGGGCCACTTTCTTTCTTTGTCTTTACAGAAGTGTGCTCCTTCCTCATTTGCAAACAAGAAGTGCACGCACATAATTCATCCTCTCGGTGTGTGTTCTGTCTCTCTCTCTCTCTCTCTCAACTTCAGCTTTACACATAGTAAACTTGTTATGAGTTGTACTTCATAACCTTTGTTTTAAAACTTCTGAGCATTGCGTGTGATCAGCGGGAACGTCCCCACAGTAAACCCCCAATATGAGCATCGTGCCTGAGTGAGCAGCTTGTCTCTCACAACAGTCAGAAGCTGTTTGTGACTTGGTGAGTACAGAACAGGCCCAGGTAGCACATCTGAGTGTTGTTGCAGAGATCCAGTAGCCCACACCTCTTGCTGTCTGCTCCACGTCTGGCAGTCATGCCCAGATCTCATGCAGCTGATGCATCTTTAAGGAGATTCATTGATGCATTATTTATCTGCTTTTTGTGCTGGAAGAAACAGCGAGGAGGGAAGCTTCTTGCATTGCGTGTAACCCGGCAGAAATGTTCAGACCGTGCAGGCAATCTTAGGACGAACAGCTGCCAACCCAGCTTGTTGGTTTGGGGGTTTTCCTCTTCCTCCTGAATACGCTTTCAATCGCCCGATTTCAGTTACCGTGAGATGCTTCACGAGTGCCAGGCTAGTTATTCACTTTGACCAGTAGCCACCATTTAACTCTTTTATTCCTTGCACAAAAAGCTTCAATTTGTTTTCCTTGAGTCTTCCTGCTGATGCCCACATTTGCCATTCCTGACTTCTGTGCTCGTTTTGCTGTTTGCTGCTTGTGCAGCATCTAGCTGGCTCATTGAGGTGGGTGATACTGCTCTGGTTTCGGGCTAAACACCCCAAACCTTTTTTGTTTCTTTAACAAGGGAGTAACAAGGGAATAGTAGTGAATTAGCCAGCACAAGGATATCCCCCAGGAATATCCTTGTTTGCCTGAGACTGCATTCATACAGGAGCAGCCACTCCCCAACCATTTGTGCAAACAAAAACATGTTCCCTTGAATATTCATGAACAACAAGGGGCACAAACATGGTTGAACCAAGCAGCTGCTCAGAATTCATACGAGCGTTCTGTAAACACCGCTTGGCAGTATTTGTCCAGCTCTAGGTACTGCTGTCAAACAGAAGCACAAACCCGCTGAAATGTTGACAGTACTAACAGCAGATTAAGAAGAGAAAAAGCAGTGAGTGATACATTTGCATCTTCAGTCTTACCCTGTGTAAAACCAACAATGGTAATGAGCCTAATTAAGGGCGGTTTTTGTCGTTGACGATGAGATACACAGACGTGGTGACACATCTCATTGGTTAGGCACTTCCCAGGCTAGTTTTGCTGCCTCATCTCTTCAAGTATTTCCTTCCATCATTATCTAATTTCAATTCTGCAGTCTTGAGTGCTGGAATAAATTAGTTCCTTGGAAATTGGAGAATATTAAATATTCTCCTTGATTTCTTAATCCTTTTTTCTCCACTGGTGTCCATTCTTTCCAGCAGGGAGCAGAAGGATGCCCTAGGACTGCAAGTGGAGCAAAAATCATCTCTTTTGTCTGTGTTGTCTTGCCTGTCTCTTGCTCAGCTCCCCGGGATGATGCTGTTCTGCTCAGAAATGCCAGGGGTTTACCTGCAGAGAAGCAGAATGGGGCTCTTTACCAAAGTGCAAAGCTTTCCAGGTTGTTGAAGAAAATGACAAGGAAAAATAAGTCTTTGAGGGTCGGGATAAATAAAAAGGGAGATGAATTTCAAAGAGTAGCCTGGAAACTCTCCTCAATTTGTTTTTGAACTGCTGACTTCCCAAACCAATTTAGCCAGTCAGCCATGAAGCTAAATAGACTTAGCTGCTGCTTATGTCTGGGAGAGTTGTGGAAGCTCTGTGTTGTGTTGTTTTTTAAATCTGCATGTAATCACTCTGTCTGCTGGGGTGGGTTTTCTTGTGTGAAAGTGCAAATTTTAACTGTTTTGTGGGATTTCTGGAGCTTTAAATGAAAAACTATTTGAGATCTAAATTGAACTAATTTCCTTGATGTCAGCGGGTGCTGATTTTTCTAACATTATGTTGTTACCTGTGGGATGTGACATGATTTAATAGGTATGATGCTGACCTGAAAATGATAAGCCCCGTGTTTTAATATCCCCCTGCAACCAACCCTGCTGTGTTAGTTTGTGCAAACTGTAGTTTCCTCCTACACGAGAATAGGGAAAGAGATCTGTAATTAATTTTCTCGGGTTTATATGAAACAGAATGGATCATAGAATCGTTAGGGTTTGATCATATAATCCTTTTTCAGTGTGTGCGTTTTCTCAAATAAATGGAAAGCAAAATACTGTGTGCATCTTCTTTGTGATCTTTTGGGGGGTTTCCTCCATTTCCATCACAAAGCTCTGTTAATAGATTAATCACAGAATCACAGAACATTAGCGATTGGAAGGGACGTCGAAAGATCATCTAGTCCAATCCCCCTGCCAGAGATAACGTTCTCGCTCCATCTAAACTGTCCGCCTCCTGTGGAACACCCCACTGGTTTTGGTGTTGCTCAGTCACACTGACACTGACGTTGCAGTAGCAAGGCAGATGCAGGAGCTAAAAAGTTGACGATTAGTACAAAATAATACAAATTAAGTTGGTTCTGCTCGTGTGGTTTGCTGCATTAAGTACACATCCCGGGGAATTACTCGGGAGAAGGTGGAATACATTTGGCAAAAAGTCCATATTTGCATAATGCAGCAAATTCTTAGCTTTATGCACGGCTGAATGTGGATGAGAGACTCATTTAAGAAGTTTACAATTCTGCATCCATTCTAATATCTGTTTATCATAAATAACTGTGAATGTATTTTGAAAAGAGGAAGGTGATCTCGACAGCCCTTGGGTATTAGCTGCTGCCAGCAAGACACGTTTTTAGCATACTCTGTTTATATTGAAATTAGGTGTTTGCCATGGAAACCTCCATGTTACGACATAGTGTCTGTTCTGAAGTGCAGGAAGGCTCTGCAGTGAAAACCACAATTATAACTTCTTTTCTTTTAGGTGTGATGTTTTCGTGTGTCTGACTGACTTGAGGTTTGCTCTGTCACTCACTTTGTGTGGAGGGTGGTGGCTCCTGTCTACAAAACATCACCTTCCTTTGAATTACCTTTTCCCCAATTTTCCATGAAGGAAAAGCCTGAAAAATACTTGGGAGGAGGCGAATCTCTTTCTTATTGGCAGAAGGAAACACATTTTGTCTTGTATTTTGATTTTTCCATTAAACGAGGTATAGCTCAACATTAAAAAATGTAAAGTAATTGAAATTTCCCTTTGGAAAAATATCAACACGACTGGATCTAGGTGGTCCTGCTGTGGCAGGGCGATTGGACTAGATGATCTTTTGAGGTCCCTTCCAATCCCTAATGATTCTATGATTTTATGTTTTGGCTTTGCCTTTATGTTATCTGCTGTCTCATCTTACAAAAAAGTCTAGTACATGGCAAGTAAATCTTACAAACTGGGCTTTCATTTTTTGATGGACCTGAATGTTGTGGCACCATGTGGTTTTTGTAGAGAAGTCCTGCTCACTATTGAGTCCAAAATCACTGACCACTAACTGGAGAGTGGTTTTTCTTCTCAAGTTCAGGTGCAATGTGTGCATTCCAGCAGTCTCATCCTGAAAATAAATGCAGTGTTCACTGGGTCTGTCTGACGAAGTTACAGGACTTACTCTGCCGCCAAAGAGTTTCATCTAGAACTCAGAGGCTCTTGTGCAGCCCGAGGCAGCTTCGGACATTGCTGCTCCTGTAGCAGAATCTCCTGAGCCAAGGAGGAATGAGTTTGACGTTACATGACTTTGCGCTTTATGAGACTGAAAGCAATGGTTACAGTCTTGAAAATCTCATACCTTTCTGGCTTGAAGCAGCTGCTGTACTTAAGTTGGAATACAAACTGCAACCACAAAATGTGTCAGAAACGCCTTAGCAGCCACAGGCTGGGACGCTTTGTGTTTTGGAGAAATTAATTAGAACATAAAACCCCACCAGTCAAACAATTCTCTGTCTTCCCCCGTCCAGTTCATGTAACAGAAAGTTCAACTGGTGGAGGGTGGGTTTGAAAGACTGAGTTGAAACTATAGCAGCACCTCACTCCCCTCTTCTTCTCTTTGGCTGTAGCTGTGTGGGAGTGGGAGTCTCTTGGTGTATGGATACCCTCGTGGCTGCTGTGTTCTGATGTGCTGTGGATGTTCTGTAACTCTGCAGACTCTCATCTCAGCTGTTTAATGGACTCCTGCGCTGGGATTCCATCATTCCATCCCTTCCTGACTTTTCCTGAGGAGCAGGCAACCTTCAGTGCTTTGTCACAGGACTTGCATGCAGGCTGTCGAGCCGAGGACAATGGCATGCAAGAAACCTGCCTTCTCAGCAACCCAGACCCTTCTGAGGTCACAGTAACCAGGCTGCACATAAAGGCATCCAGCTCAGTGTCTAGGTTAAGGTTGTTGTAGCCACTCCCGCAGCCTCTGGTTTATGCCACATAAACCATAGATGGATAAATTAAGGCAGTAACTCTTACAGAAAGCAGTTTAATAACCAGTGTGGCAGGCATTGCTACTGTTAAGCCCTCTTTGAAGTCTGTTATGTAGCTAAACTGGGACTTCACATTGAACAACAAGTTATTTACAGTAGTGCATGCTAGCCCAGCTGTTGTTAGTGGCACTGAAAGATCAGGTGTAAATGATCTGAGGCCAGTAATAGAAATGCAAGGGTCTGGAGGCATTTTGAAGGAGACAAGACTGGTTGTGGGGTAAGTATTCAAATTCCTAACTATGTTCCTGGCATACAAAGGACATTTCTAGTTGCCAAAACAACCTCAGCTAGCATCAGTGAAACTCAGTTGCTCACACTTCCCGTTTACTGAACTTGCCTAACAAGACTCTTGAGACTTCAGTTTATATTTTTACAATGAAAATTACATGGCGTGATGCAAAGCCCTTCTTGATGCCTCCTCCCTTGATAGTTCTACTTTTCTCATATCAGGTGGTTTAAGTAGAACATCTGCAACTTACTCATACCCTGGGCTGCTGTGCTGTTCTGATTACTGCCTGGGGAAAAGAATTCCTGGAAGTACTGGGATTTTAAGAGAAAAATGGGTAACGTAAGGAGGCTGCCACATTGTTTTCCCATTTCAGATCTTGGAGTTACTTTGGGCAAGATGGACATAGTCGGATTTCTTGTCTGTTTTGTACCTGCTAATGCTTTTTCTTAGACCCAGACTGGAGTCTTGGAAGAGGTAGTTGATTTTAGGCATCTAGATTTAGGAACTTGTTAGCAGTCAGCCCTTACTAGCAGTGTAGGTGTCAATCCTACGTGGAGGCATCTCCCTGGTTTCAGAAGGAGCGTATGTTTTCCTTATAGACAGTCTGATTAGCAGCTGAAAGGAAAGTAGGGGATGCTCTGTGCCTCTGGGGTAACTGTGCAACTGGTGGTGCTTTTTCTTCAACGCCTTATAGAAATATCCACTTATTCTCACAAAGCACAGTCAGGCTGAGTGAAGGTTTGGGTCATATTTTGGCATAAATTCACTCTTATTTCTAGTTCTAGGCAATCCTTAGTAGCTTTTCTGTTGCCTGCCCTGAAAAGCTCAAATAATAATACTGCCTCTTTGAAGTCAATTTACTCTTCTACTTGTTCCGCTGCCACGTTCTAGAAAACCAGAGATTAGTTTCCGTTCTGAGCACAGGCATGGTTTTCAGCAGTATTTTCTGATTTTTAAGCTAAACCAGGATCTGAAGCTACTTTTGAACCACAGATTCTTCATTCATGACCAATCTCAAGTAGAAAGGAGAGAGTATGTTCATTGTCAGGAATGAAAATTAAGAAAATTAGAGGAAGTTCTTTCAAAAAAACTATGAAGAAGTGCCAGTTGAGTCCTTATAATCTGTCTTTTGGAACAACTTCATCACTGAAGCCCTTCTAGTCAAGCATCCCCAGTGCTTCTGGCAATCAGACCACTTGCTTTTAGCTTCTAAGCAACTGTCAGATGTTTTTTGGCTGGCTTGAATTAAAATAAAAAAGTCAGAAGGCATTTGTCTCTCGCGATAAGCATTGCAAAATTGACACTGATTTCCCTTGGGGTTCATATGAAAAGCAGCCTCTGTGTTTTATCCTAGCTGTAAGTACCTAAAGTCACCTGTTAGACTGGCTGTTTGCTGTGCCCAAGGTGAAAGCTGATATTTGAAACAGCTAAAGAAATTTAATTTGTTATCCATGAATCTGTGGCCTTTTAGAGTACACTTTTTTAAATGCGCTTTCATCACCAGTGTGATTCTTTCCATTTGGGGGCTGGTTTGGTTTATAGCCCCATTCTAGCCCTCCACATTTTTTTAAACTGGAAGATACAGCATGGTCCTCGTTAAATACCTTGATTGAGATTCTTTAATGAAGGTTACTCACGTACTTTATGGGACCTTTGAACAGCACCAGCGGAATAGCCCAGTGATTGATTCTGATCACAGTCCACATACTAAAGAGTTTTGCAGCGCTCTAGAGTTCATGTGGCCGTTCACAGGAGCTACTTGTGTATCTCTGTTCCCGGAAAGGTCCTAAAGTCAGACCCTGGAAGCACAGTTAGCCTTGAAATCAAAGAAGAAAGAAGCAGACTACAGAAAAATTGACTGTTAGGGCCAGACTCATTCTGTATTATACCAGCATGAACCTGGCTTCACAAAGGATGAGACACACAGAGGATTTTATCCAAAATTTATTGGAAGCACATCCCAAGCCAAATCACATATCACACGTCCGTATCCAAAACTCTAACGCTGTCTGCTGTTGAACAGAGCATCTGTGCCACCTTCAGCAGCCAGTTCCCTAAAAACCAGGGAATACCAATGGCGATGGACATCTACTCTTACAAAATGCCCTCTTCTTACATTGCTCGTTTTACCCCTAAGTGACACAACCTCAGTTTGTTAGTTGAAATGAGCTGGAAAGTGGAGATCACTGATCCCCAGTAGTTTGAGAGAAAAAGCAGCGATATCCCTGCGATTTTCAACAAGTCACAAAAATATGAGTGCCCGGTTCCCAGGCTTGGGAGTTAGACTTATTATGGTCTTTTGAAAATGACAGGCTCAATGCATTTCTCTTCTTTGTTTCCTCTTTGTCAAACCGAAAGCATTTCCACCTTTCATTTGTTAAGTGTGGCCATGAGCTCAAGCACATAAATATGTGCTAAGATCTTATTTACTGGACTCTAACTATATGATGCAGCCATAATGTTTTATCAGTTCACATAAACCACAATGGTTGCTCAGCTATTTTCAGAAAGCAATGTATTGCAGGAGGGTCATCCATCTGATTAAATCAAAACATGTCTTAAACATTAATTTGCACTAACTGCTACTGGCTGGAAAGCAGGGCAGCTGCTATGGAGCGTTTTGACTATGTCCTTCCACGGCTGCTATGAAAGCTCTTGCTGGCATGAAAGCCCTTGCTAGCTCAGCAAAGATGCCAACACCATCACGGGTCAAAACCCAGGTAACTCCTGCTGTAATTCTGTGCATTGATTTACCAAATTGGATGTTTAGAACTAAAACAGTTGGGTAATCAGAGACACCACTAAATGGCAAGATGAGGTGTAATTTCTTTATTAATATGTGAGGATCAAGGGGAAGCAAATTATGTAGTGAGAGAAATGCCATTCGTGGCTTTCTTCTTTCTTTGATTTCCTGTGACCATGAGTTAAGCTGGAGGGTCCCGCAGGTCAGGGATGGTGGGACTAGACTCTAGCTCAAGCATAATCCCTGCAAAATGTTTGCCTTGCTCAGGAGAAGAGAACATAACTTGTCTGTGTAAGCAGAGAGAGAAATCATAACTCATTTGAAATCCTGACACTCAGTGATGCTTCTCCAGTGCACTGTTGCCTCTGTGTGGCAGCTGAAGTAGGGAGACGATTAAGCCCCCGCGATGGTATTGCCATATATAGATGTCTGACTTCTGCCACTTGGATCTCCTGTCACTATGGAATCCCTGCAGTGATTTCTTAGAGGAAACTTTTCTTTAGCAGAAATACCAACCTCATGGCTGGTCTGCTGTGGCTGTTCAGTGTGGGTGCTGCTAGTGCTGCTCCCAGAGCATCCTCTGAGATATTATTTCTTTATCTGTTGCTAATCTGTGTTCTGGAAAGAATTTGGGGTGCAAAGACAGCGTGGGCAGATAATCTGTTCTGTGTTCCTGCCAAAACAGGAAGTAAAGGGATAGTAATGGCACCCCCCTCATTTTCTGCTTTGCCCCCTCTTCACTGATGATGCATAACTGACAACTTCTGACAAGTTCCCTTACTCCTCTATTGTATGCACACCAGTACCTCTGCTGACAGTTCATCTACAGTAGGATGCCTGGTGACATCTGGGCATGTGTCAAAAAATGTCCCAAACCATCTTTTTGTCCTGGTGGACAGCAGGGTGGCCATGAGCCAGCAATGTGTCCTTGTGGCCAAGAAGGCCAATGGTATCCTGGGGTGGATCAGAAGTGGGGTGGTTAGCAGATCGAGGGAGGTTCTCCTCCCCCTCTACTCTGCCCTAGTGAGACCACATCTGGAATATTCTGTCCAGTTCTGGGCCCCTCAGTTCAAGAAGGACACAGAACTGCTGGAGAGAGTCCAGCACAGAGCCACAAAGATGGTGAAGGGAGTAGAACACCTCCCTTATGAGGAAAGTCTGAGGGAGCTGGGTCTCTTTAGCTTGGAGAAAATGAGACTGAGGGGTGACCTCATTCATGTTTGTAAATATGTGAGGGGTGGGTGTCAAGAGGATGGAACCAGGCTCTTCTCAGTGTTATCTAGTGATAGGACGAGGAGCAATGGGTGTAAGATGGAACATAGGAGGTTCCACATCAATATGAGAAAGAACTTCTTCACGGTGAGGGTGACAGAGCACTGGCAGGGACTGCCCAGGGGTGTTGTGGAGTCTCCTTCTCTGGAGATGTTTAAAACCCACTTGAACATGTTCCTGTGCGACTCAGTCTAGGTGATCCTGCTGTGGCGGGGGGGTTGGACTGGACGGTCTTTCAAAATCCCTTCCAATCCCTAATGTTCTGTGATTCTGTGATTCTTCATTTTAATTTGCAGTGAGTCTTACTGCTGCTTGTTTTTCCTTCTTGGCCAGTCAGTTGCAGTATTTATCAGCTTTAGCTAAATGATAGGAATATACTGGAGAAAGGTATCCCCTAAGGGTATCGATCCTCACTTCTTCCCCTGTCTCTTCCAGGGACCTGTGAAAAACTCAGGTCAACAAGTTTGAGAAAGAAGTATGAAATGTCTCCCACCTACAATAGTCACTAGTTGTAATTTCATAGAATCATTAGGGATTGGAAGGGACCTCGAAAGATCATCTAGTCTAATCCCCTGCCACAGCAGGATCATCTAGACCTTCAGTTCTCAGTTGCATCTCTTCATTGCACGGTTTGTGGTTAGTATACATATAACGTGCATCATATACATCAGCTGTTTATGAGGGGAAGAAGCTGGTTTCCTGGAGCATCTTCAAAGTTCAGCGCATCCAGGCACTGTTTTATAAATAATAGATATCTGTTCTTTTCTTGGTGGCATGGAGGGAGGATCAGTACTTTAAACTGTCGATACAAATGCGAGGAATTGTTGCTTTGACAGACAAAAGAACACAATTCCTCCCACTTTATGTCTGTGTTTCTGTCAGCTTGGTGGGTCTTATTTCTGACCACCACTGACAGACTCTTTGTTTTATGGACTTGTGATGCATACCTGGAGAAGTAAAGCAGAATCACCTCCAGCAGCTCTTACAAAGCTTCATTCTGAGAACGGGAAATTTCTCCTCCGGTGGCATTTCTCCAGAACATAACATGTATTGCCAGAACTCAGCTGTCTGTAGAGAGGCATACAGTGAAGCTTCAACAGCATACAAGCACGCTTAGAGTTGCACACAGAGCCTTACATTAGTGCCTGGCCACTGCAGTACTTATAAAGAATTATTGACTTCCTTTTAAAAAGAGAAATTAAAAAGTTAAACAACCTAACAGTATTTCTCAGGATTTTAATTTCCAGTGTTCCCCACATCTTTCACAATAACTTTCTTTTCCTCAGGCTCTTTTAAACTATGATTTTATTGTATTTCTCTCTCAAACTGAAGCCTATAATCTGCAATGTGAATTGGCCAGTTGCCACATACAGCAGATGGACTTGAGCATCCTTCTGCCAAGGAGCCAGCATGTGCACCAAGCTCTGCGCGTGTGGCATCCATTTCCTAACCAGAATGTCAAAACAGCTGTCTGTGAAGGACTTTTGCATCTGTACTAATGAGATCTGCCAGAAGTCCTATAATTTGGAGCATGGTTTCTATCTGAGTCATTTGAACAATTTAAATATGCCCAAAGCTGGAGCAGTGGTCTCTGAGCTCTGTGTAGTTTACGCCAGTTTATAGGAGAATGATCCTGCAGGATGGTGAGGGTTTGTGTCTGGTGCACATCCACCTAGATGTGTTCACTAAGGGAGAGGCAGAAGGGGGAGTCAGATCTGTTTTGGTAACCATTTTAGAGTGATTTCAGAAATTCCTGGCTCTGTCAAATGGCACGGGAACGTAAAAAGCAATTGGGATGAATGGGGGGTTTCATAAGGTTTCAGGGGAAACAGGTGCACCCATAGCTGGGGCAAAGACAAAGTTCATTATCGGCAACTAGCAGGTCCTGGAATGTCCAGTCTTGCTTCTGAGCCTGGTGGGGTGCAGCTTCTCCAGTGACGTGTCCTGCAATTTTATATCAGCCAGTGTGCTTGGACTTCACCTTCGCTCACGGCATCGGTTTTAACAACAACCCTTATTTTTCCTTTTAACAGAGCTTTGATCTTAATGAATAAACAAAAGCTGAAGAATCGTTCTGAAGAATATTTTTATTCCTCTATTTTATTAGTCTAGCACTGGCTGTCTGACCTTTTGTTTCCTGTTCAAATAGCTCACATTTTCTCGGACATTATGAAGCAGCTGTAATAAAGGCGGAGCACTTGCCCTTTGGAAGAGACAAGAAGCTGCAGCTGCATCTTGCCAGGGAAGTTAAAAACGCTTTGGAACCTTTCCCCGATAAAAGTTTAAATAATTGCTCTATTCTGGACGCGGGTTTCTTTTGTTGTTCTAGCGCTTTTACTCTTAAAGGCCAAATGGCATTTAGAATGGTGAATGTTTTGCCTCCTCCTTCCTTTCATGAAATACAAGGCAATGATGTCTACTAGGGATTTCCAAGATGAAAAAAAACCCCCGTGTTTTCTTGATCAGTTTTACATTTGTCTAAAATGGATGTTCTTGGGATATGCAGCAGGTTCTCAGATCACATGATTTTCTTTTCCTTGGATGGTCCTCAGTCCTGCAGACTGGGAAACTGGGATTAACAGCATGCGGTGAAGTCAGCTACAGAGTCCATGAGACTGTGTTCTGTGGAATAGTTTATTCTACAGTGACAGCATGAGCTCCTGAGCGCCCTTCCACTAACCGTGTGAGACGTGTCCTTGTAGCACACCTTCGCGTCTGTGGTCATTGGTGTCTGAAGAGTTTGGGAAGGTTTATTTTTACTGTTCATTTGTATCCTCCTTCTATTTTGAAAAGAAATCTCAGGTTCCTAGTTACCCCTTTTCATTCCTGTTGTACTTATGTTTCCTGTTTCTGTAAATCTGTCCTGGCTTTGACCGCAGGTGGGTACAGGGTGACCATTAAACTGGCTTGGATTAAAGTGAGGGCTAGCTAAATGCACTGAGGCTAAATCGATGCCTTGAAACTACTACAGACCACTTGTACAAAAACAGAGTAACCCGAGGGTGCTATTAATTTTAGATTAAGAAATCATCAAGGAATGAGGGCTAATCCATTAAAACCAGAATTGTTTTGCTATGATCCTAGTGTAGATCAATGTCAGAAAAGGAAAGATATTAGCAGCAGCTAATCAATTTCAGCAAGATCAAGCCAAGGCATGAGATGCCCTCCTCATTCTCGTGGGTTTGCAATTGTTTTTCTTTATTCCTCATGCAAAATTAATCAGTAACAGCAGAAATAATTCAACTCTAGACCAAAAAAGTAACTCCTCCTGAGACCCCGCTGATGTCTACATAGAACTCGTAGAAAGACTCAGCGCTAGGTAATTACGTGCAAGAGGCAAACACTGAAAAAAGTAGTGATAAAACAGGGTTATTATTCTTTTTCTTTCCTGACATTTCTTTCTACAAGAATGGGTTAAAACTATGGGGAGAACTGTGACTTTTAAGTCACAAATATCATTACATCTTTTCAGTTGATCATGCATCGCTTTTAACCCTTAGAGTGCAGCAGGTACAAAGAGCCATCCCTATGTGCCTCTGCCGAGCTCTCTGAAGGTAAGAGGCAACCTCACCTTCCATGGGAGTCTGCAGCTGCAGACCCCAGGCTTCACAAGAGCAGCTCCTGCTTCCCCCATTTAGTCAGGGAGATATGTTTACGTGAGGAAATCCCTATTTGGAATAGTTGTTGTTTCTTTTTTATCAGAGTATTTCTGGCAGTTTCGCCTCCGTTCCGATGCCACAGTTTGTTCAGGCGTAGCTGGGATGAAGCTCCTAACAGCCAGTGCCTTTGACTGGGCACAAAGGAAGTGGTTTCCTTGGTAACTGCAACCCCAGAAAGGTCCCAAAACAGCACTTCCACCTGCCTGAGATTTCTTTTTAATTTAGGAGTTTGCACATTGGCTTTGCATGGAGAATTGGGTTCTGTCTTAGGGCTTTATTCATAACATGAGTTGCTTACAGGAATAATGTAGTTTTTGCATATGAATTTATAGTTAGGGCTGGCTGGCTTACTGGAAAGACTGTCGATTTATGTGGTGACAGCGGATGCTGCAGTGAAAGCTGGTGGGATTGAAGGAGGACATACAACACTTAAGCTAGAAAAATTAAAACGCTGCATGGGAGAAAAATATCTGTCTAGAGAATAATTAGTTTGCTTCTATGTCTGTGTTACAAATTGTGGGATCAGGGAAGCTGCTGAAGTTGCATATAGCTTTAGGTTTTACTAGATTTTCAGATGAAGCAGCCGAAGAGAAGGCCTGTACAGAAGGAAGTACTGAGAACAGGTGATGGGACTCTCTGAGCTCCAAGACAGTGAGGCAGCAGCCTGGCCAAGTTCACACACAGACAGTGCTTCCACAAAGAAGGGTTCACTCCTGCTTCTCTGGTCACTCAGAGCAGCTCCTGGCTGTTTTCAGGTGAGATTAGTGTGGATCTGGATCTCACATCCCTTCACGGGATGCCCTGTGGCTGCCTCTCACCTTGGTTCTGCCCACAGAATCCATAAAAGCTGCTTCTCCAGACCAGAGGGAGATAAAAAGGGAACCCTGCAGCTGATTACTGGGCTTTTGCTGTTGAAAGGAGCAGAAAGAAGCTAAGTGGAGACCTGTTCTCATGGCTCAGTGCCACTGCCACAGGCACCACCTTGGTCCTGCAGAACCCTCCCAGTCCCACACAGGGCTGGCACTGAGAGAAGTTTCCTCAGCCTCAGCACCTCCATGATCAGCAAAGACGTGAACTAAAAGGTACACAAATGCCATAGAGGCCGGCTGCAGGGTCACCGTTACCCTCTCGGGAGCCATGAACAGACATTTTATTTCAACACACAAATGTGGTTTAAAGCCCAAAGATGTTGACTCAGGTGTTAGCTTCAAAAATCATCACAATTAACCACCTGTGAAGGGAAACAAGCTTGTACTTCCCACCCAGGGCTGTCTCCATAAGAAACAGCTGTGGCACCAATGACCCCACCCAGGCTTTGCCAAGCAGGAGGAAATGGCAAAGAGCTACAGCAAGAAGGTGCTGAAGCAGCCAAAGGTGCAAGAGGTGAAGGAAAAAACTTACTGAACTCCTAACAGGAGAGAAGGCAGAGAGTTGGTTGCAGAGTCAGCAATGCCTGGGTGAGTAAAACTCTTCTCCATGATTCTAAGTTAGACTTTTGCTCAGAGAGCAAAGATGAAACCTAGAGTTAGTGTTTTGTAGTGAGTCAGATGTTCCTCGAAGGTGAAGCTGTTGTATGTTTAGTTCAGCTTTGTGAGACAATTTGCCAGGGAGTGTTTCCACAGGTTTGACTGGTGCTGGTGGTCAGTGCGTTGGGCGATGCCCATTTCTGCTGTGAAGTTTTTGGGATCTGTGTGCACGTCAGTGCTTCTCTTGGTCTTGTGGGGTCTAGAACTTGCCAGACTGTGTTGAGTGAGATACCATTGTTTCATCCTGCTGTTGGTATCAGTCTCCTTCTTCAGCTTGCTGTGCTTTCCTGAAGGTCTCTGCTTCTGTGAACTGACTGAAGACCATTTTCATGGGAACCTTGTGTGTCACCTTCAAATTTATCAGGGCTGGATTTCACAGACAGCAATGCTTTTTGGCTTGTTTTTAATCCTGTGTAAGATGAGTGTCTTTAGACATTTGGATCTTGAGTAAAGGGATTTTCAGCCACTGCTGCAACACAGGGAAATAAAAACAGAAATCACGTTCTGCTGCCTTGTTGAAATTTTTCTGTTTGTGTTGTAAATCTCTGCCTAATGTTTCCCTTTTGTGAGCTGCACCTGGAGAGGGGCTGTTTGTGCTCTTTAACTTTAGGAATTGCAGCCAAAGGAGACAGGTAGCCCCTCTAGCAGCATTGTGAGTACCTCAGAGGTGTAGGTGCTAACTGGAGCAGCTTAAGGTGATAACTAAAACTAAACAGTGTGACTCTCCTGTCTCCACCTGAGTTCCCAGTAGCCAATTAGTATTTCTTGAACTTGAGCAATAAGGCTCAGAGTGCAGCCCTGTGCTTAACAGGGAGAAGATGACAAATCCTTCCCAGCTGCTGCAGCTATCTCAATCTCTTTGACAGAGCTCTTTTAATGATGCTCTTGTCTCATTGGCAGAGATGGATTCCACGAGCACGGAGGTAAATGTGTGTTGTTAAGAGACTTTGTGACCTTGGCTCTATTGTTGTTATCCACATAATTAATGTCACTTACTTCATAACGCTTCACAACATCACTGGTTTTGCAGTGAAAGGAATAAACTCAGCCTCAGAAGCAAATTTCCCCAGGCTCCAGGATAAAATGTGGGCAGAGGAGAGGTTTCTTGTCTTTCCAAGCCTGTGCTCAGGGCAGAGGAGACGTTTCTTGTCTTTCCAAGCCTGTGCTCAGAGAATGACTCTAATACCCAGTGGAAATGCTGCATCAACAAAGAACGGCTAATAAAAAGGAAGAAGCTTTCAAATATTGCAGGTGTCAGAGCTCTTTCAGCTTCCCAGAGCACTAACTTGATTAGCCTTTTCCTTCCTGGTCACTTACATAACAACGTTTATTCATTTCATATAATGCTCAGCGAAACTCATGAGTCCTCAAGCTAAACGCCGGCATATGTGATCTCCGTGTTTTAATGTCTCCCTCTGGTTTACATGTCACTAAAACACTGCAGACCCGCTGGGTTGTTGTGTTAAATACATGTGAGAGAATAAATCGAAGAAAATAAACTGTGTGACAGCAATGTGATGAGGAAGCAGGCAATGATCAGCCTAATGGGAGGGTCGGAGACACAGCCCATTAAGTAAAGGGGAGATGGAGGTGTCCCCATCAGCTAATGTGTGCACATGCTGGTTTCTGTTTACCCGCTGAGCCCCTGCACAGCTGTGGGGGATCAAAGGGGTCTGTGTGCTCTTGCTGGCTCTGCCAAGGGTGAGAGTGATCAGCCTGAGCTCTCAGTGCACTGCTTCTCTGGGAGTCAGACCCCTGACTTCTCTGAGTCTCATTTATCCTTGCTAGAAAAGCAAGGAAACTGGTGCGTGAGAGGAAAGATGTGTTACTTGCCTGGTGTTTGCCTGAGCTTGCTTCCTTTCCCTTACCCTGCTGCAGCTCCTGCTGCAACCCTGAGTAAATCGCTTGGGCACTGATAGCCCTTCAAGGATGTCGGCTGAAGGGTGTTAAGATCCAAGGGTCCCGCTTTTTCCTCTTATAAAGCTGTTTAATAGGGAACCTCAATTTCTAATATTAAAATTCCTCACGTGTCTTCAAATTCTGCCTCTTAGTGCGCAGATAACTCTCTTGCAGGTTGAGCTGGTTGGTGCCTAGCCTGGGCTGGCACAGTGGTACTCCCCCTTGAATGGGCAGGTTTGCACAGGACCTGAAACTTCATGTGGTGAGGGAAATGCTGGTTTTGCAAGAGGTGTGTTGTGTTTTGCTTTTGTTTGCTGTTGGGTTTTCTGGAGGGTTTTTTGTCTCTGAAGGTGTTTGCAAGTCTTTGCTTCTGTAACTTGGCTGTGCACAGTTCACTCTGGATTTGGTCTTAATGTGGCTGTATCTACACTGGTCTGTACTCTGGACTATCCTGATGTCTTCCACTTTCTAAGGAGAAGTTGTGTTGACCGAGAGCTACAAACATATGTGAAGCTGTCTTGCAGAGTCCCTTGCCTCTTAGCTTTATCGTGATACCAAGGTAAAAATTGTCTTGAACTTCCAGTTGCTGGTTTTGTCATTGTTGACTTCAGCATAATTTGAAAGGCAGCTGGGTGGAGGCTGAAATTTTAGTCAGAAGACTTCAACCTATTTGCTACAAAACAGTAAATGGACAAGCTGGTGCTTGTGACCTGCTGCAGAAACGGGCAGACTTGGTTGTGCCGTGAACTGCAGGTTCTTTGCTTGCAGTTGGCTACCTTGACCTGACACTGTTGGATTTGGTCTGTCCTGTATTGGGTTGCTCATAAACGCTTTCAAACAATGTTTGTGTAGAATTGAAAGAGTAAGGAACTGGAAACATCGGTTTGCTTCCACAACTGTTAAGGGTTGACGGTAACGGTGTTACTGCTGCGATTTGATATCGAAAAGACAAATGTGAATGGCTTCATTTTGCGTTCTCTGAGTACATCTGTGAGAGGAGATGTGTGATGGCAGAGAAAATTACGGGAGTTAATTTGCTTATTTTGCTTTTTTAGATGCTCCTTTTTTTCCTGTAGTATTGTCTGGTATCTCCTACCATGACTGGGTCTGTATTTTACACGCAGGTGTACAATAGCTTCATGCAGTATCTACCAAGTGCGTGTGTCTAAGGTCCGACAGCAGCAGACATTCAAAAAAGCAAAGGGATCGTGATCTCTAAGAGGATGTTTGGGTCAAATAACTAAGCTGATTAGCAGTTTCCAGAAGTGGCATCTGCCCAGCACACACCAGTACAATTTCTGCTCTTTGGGGTTTCAGGTTTTCTACGTACACTTGAACTGTGTAGCATCTTGATCCGAGTTACTCCTCAGTGAAGAATAATTGCCGCATCTAACTATGCTCACACCCCACTTGCAAGTGCCATGAAGCAGAACGGTAGAACAAGTGTATTTGTAAACCACTAAGAAAAATCTTGTTTAAATATATAAAGCTCCTGAAAACAAGTCTGTTACATGGGAGTAAAAGCCACTAAATCAATGCAGGGCTCCTCTAGTTAGTAATTTCTACATATCTTTCACCGATAAAGTGATAAACATGATTTTAAAAGCCAACAGATTGATGAGCATGGTGAGACAACCCAAAATATCTGTATATTACAAAAAGATAATCTACAGATCGATGAGCCTGTCTGGAATAGCTCTCTTGCAGGAGTATTGAACTGTATTTTTCACACCAGTCACTGTTTTCTGAAGAGATGATTTTTCAGCAAAGCAGAGTTGTGCTGTAACCAGTTGTTGGACCACTGCTTTTTATGGCTAAGGAAGAAAGATCTGGTCTGATTGTATCTCCTAATTAGCAGGGAACTTGATCTGAGTCCAGAGCTTATTCATAGGAGGCCAGCCAGGCTGTCTGAATGGAGAAATTACACATCTCAAATGACCTTGGATCCACATCACGCTTCTCATGACCCTCCTTCCCACTCTGGCTTCAGCTGTGCTGAAGGAGAGCTGCACCATATGGTGCAGAAATGCTGTGGAGAAAAGGTGTCAGCTGATGACTAAGAATTACTTTTTAATTCTGGCTCTAGACAAGAGAGAACAGAGAGAAGGGTGCAATCCTTTAACTCTGGCTTCATTCTCCAATTTGGATCTCTTCTTCCCATACTTCAAAAGCATCCAAAGGAGGTGGAGGACAGATTAGCTTGTGCAGCTTGAGTTCATTAGAAAATGCATGTGCTGTAACCCAGGGCAATTCGTCCATGCAGTAGCATCCCTTGGAATGTTCCAGAGTTGATAGAAATCAAACCAGTGTTGACTTTGAGTCTGTTTTTAACAGCGATACCTAATTTAAATAAATACCAGATGGGACAGAGGCAGTTTGTCTGGGTAATTATGTTATCCCCACTCACAGGATGCTGTACTGTGGCTCCAGCAAAGATATGCATGGGAGCATCCAACAGCTGGGATGCTTCCACAGTGAGGAGAGGCAAGGCACTGTCAGCCAGATTGGGAACACAGCGAGGAAGATGGTTCGCTCTACGCACAGGGTTTTGGTGCAGCCTGGAGAAGCTTTTGAATATCTGGGAATAATTAAAACTAAAGCAAGAAATAGGGATGTAGAAACAAATGTTTTGCTAAAAATGGCACTGAGGAGTGACATTTAAAGCCAACACCAAGACTAGGGGCTGGGAGCTATTGATGCCTTTATTTTATAGCAGTAGAAACAGAAAAAGGATTTCAACATAAATTGAGAAGGGACGTTTAATTAGTAAAAATCCAACTAGTAGCAAATCAGTCCAACTAATGCATTTTAGATTTCTTACTGGGAGACATCAACTATCATAGAAATTTCATTAAACATGATTAGTTTAATTATTTTGTCCTTAGTAAAGAGTGCTAATTAACTTGGCTATGATAAATACGCGTCTGAATAGAATCTCGAAATCCCAACAGATCCTAATTATTCTTAAAGACTGAGGTGTAGACCTTGCTATAATAATCCTTTTTTTAAAGGAAGGATTTCTTCAAGGGCACAAGTGATTTCAAAGGTGAGTAATTTATTTTCTTTTCCCTTACGAAAGAAAGGAGGCAATTCTTGATCAAAATCCTGAGGTGAAATTATGAGGGCTCTGAAAATAACCTTGAAGTGTGTATCTTGTTCCTAGCCGTGGGTTCTGCCTATGAATTGAAGTCAAATGAAAATCTGCAGAGGGGGGGTGGTTAACTGCTAACCATTGTAGCACCTCTGAATATGTAATCAGTTTGTCTGTGAGAGCAGCATCGCTTGCACCTGATGGTGAGAAGGAACAATACACGGCAGGACCTCCTCAGCATACATCAGGCCTTAATTTGGGGCCATTGTCTTGTAATCACAATGGAGTGAAGATGATCTTCTGAAATCATTTTAAAATCCTGTGTGCGTGCTGTTTCTGGTGACCCGGAGTCCGTGGGCTCCCTGACTACCAACGAGATCTATGACTCGTTGAAGATTGAAGCAAGAAAGGACAAATAAAGCTTTCTGAGAACTTTTATTTCAAACATTTCCCTGGTTTTACTGCATAGGAAACGCTCACTAGGGCAAGGCTTTTTGCTTTCAAATCGGTGGGCTAATGATACTGTTAGGAAGCTGTAGACTGCCCTTCTTGATCAGCACAGTTGTAAATTAAAGTGGGTGCAATTCCTTGCTGTAAGGATGAAGTTAAGGTGTGCTAATTAAAATTGAGTCAGTGTAGCTGTGCAAAGGTTTTCATAGATTTGCATGGGTTTTTTATCACTCAGATCTCTTTGTGTCAGGATATGTTACTTCCTGATCCTTGACCCTGTCAGCTAATCAAACAAAAGCAAGCCTGTCTTCTAATTAACAAAATAATTTCCCTCGTGGATACAGATGTTCCTATAATCGCACTGATGTTTATCTAAGACTTAAAGTGCAGTTCAAGTTTCTGAAATTTACTTTGGAATACCAAAATGTCATAGTATTAAGTGTTTGAGGAACTGCTACTTGATCACCCAAAAGAATTGGGAGGTTGTTTGGGATTTGGTGGGGAGGTTTGTAGTAAAACAGAATTTTGTGCATAAATTTTAGTATCTTTTTACCAAAAATAGAGCTTTGGCCATGTTGTGGTTGGGAAATCCTTCCTGTCATCAAATCAGACAATTATAAGCTGAAAAATATGACGAGTGTCTGATTTTTGTCAATGATCTATCACCAGAGCCTCTTCAAGTTGCAATAATACAAGGGACACGAAAAAGCAAAAGAGATGTAAGTGCCTGAACTTACAATGGTAATGAGCACAACAGTTTGCTGGAGTAGCTGTAAATCAAATGTACTGTAGCTATAAAAAGCCCATAAGACATTTGGATGTGATCCTGGACCGCTTCTGCAGTATAGAAGCTGTGCATACAAATGAGAAGTCGTCCGTATTGTATTGGGGGGGGGGGCTTCATCACTGAAACTGGGAAAATGTTAATAGGAAGTTGGTTTTGGGAAACTACTGAATCTGAGCTGCTTTGTGCTGGTGCCAATGGAAGGCACTTACGTTTGGGACAGCATCAGTACCGGTGAAATAGAGGAAATGCAGTAAGGAAGGATGTGATCATTGAGAGTAGAAATTAAATTGTGCAGATCACAGGACTGTATGTTTTAACTTTAGTTTAGCCTGTTTGGAATTTTTTCCCTAATTATTTATTTCACTTTCTGCTTTATTACTTTTAACCTTTACTCTCTTTCTCATGGTCTCGCTAATGATTACGAGAGCTTCATCCTGGAGACTGAGCTTAAAAAAAATCTTTAAACAAGGAAAGATCTTTTGAGCAGGCGCTCTAAAATCAGTGTTCAGTATATGGACACAGGGCTGAAAATGCAGGACCATAGACAGCGCTGACACTGAATGGATTGCTCAAAGCCCACCTGAGAACAAATTCCTTCAGGAAATGCTATTCCTATAAATTACACCTGCATTTAGTCCCTGACATGTCATGTCTTTGTTCTCTGCCTGTAAAGGCAGAACAACAGTCTTTCCTTTCCCCTGACTCCTACCTAGACCTTCTTTGAGTCTTAAATAATTTTTAAGTGGGGTCTGGTTTTCACAGTGCAATGCAATTCATTAGCTTTCTGATGGCATCTGGAGGCTGGGTGTTAATTCTAGTGCCTGCATGAGGGTGACAGCACTTGGTGTTACCACTTGCATGGTTGTATTAATGGATTTTCTCACCTGAGCATCATGTTGTGACAAAGCTGGGACTGCGTGTACCTGGTCTTGTCTGGGATGATCTATTTTGTAGTGACCACAGACTAGAACTAGTGGGAAAAACCTACAAATAGGAACATGATGCCCTGGATTCTGTCATCTTCTGTGACCTCTCGGGTTAGTTCCCTAGTGATGTGCCTCACATTCTCAGTGTGTTCAAGCAAAATAATAGCTCCTGTGTGGTGTGAGACATGGATGTTTGCTACGTGTGCTGAGCCCTGGAAGATTTCCTTAAATGGTGAGGAATTGGTAGCAGCTGCCTTATGTGCCAGAGACCAGTTACGTGCCACAGGTCCTTTGAGCAAGCCTTTCATTTTCTCCTAGTTCTTTAACAAAAGATCCTTTAAGAGCAGGAGAAGCAAAGAAACATGGAGACTTAAGTGCAGGCAAGGGAAGTTTGATTTGAACACATTATGGATTAAACATCTGTAAGTCTTTGTAGTGAAGTACCTTATGGTCTGTCTTCTTGGCATCTTTGTGGTGCTGAGGCAAATGTTTGGAGGCTACAGCAATAATCATCCAGAGCTTTGTTGAGTCTTGTCATATAGTGGCCACTTTCTTACCTCAGGGACTAGGAGGGAAATTTGCCATTAGATCCATCTGCTCATAAACCAGAGGTCTATTCAAGATCTGCGGGAGCAAATGAGTTCATGCACAAATGCAGGATTTACCACTGTCTGCTATTGGTACCAATTAGCCAGTGGAGGGGGGGTGAGCACCTCTTTCTTTTTCTTTTTTTATATCAACCATCCTTGCAGTACTCCAAGGCAGATAAGGTTACGTTTGACTGTTTTTCTTCTGATCTGATGATAAACACTGTCTTGATGGTGGAAATGCACACTGTCCATCCAGAACCCTGCCCAGCCCTAGCTGATGAGTTTTTCAACACAAGCAGACAACTAAAACAGCCGTTCAAAACTCTTGCAGTTGAGCACTCACTTCATAGATTAGCATGCCTAAGTAATTATTGCAATGTGTTCCTGTTACCTCCTCAAGGTGTCTGATCAGATTTAACCATTAAGCCCTCCCTTTTTCTGAAATGCAGGCTTTTGAATCTTTTTAGCTTCTCACATTTGGAAAATGCCAACAGACAAAAGCCTGCACTTTAGAGTGGGACGTGTGAAAATATCAGGTGTAATATGTAGGTGATAAATCTGCTGGGCTCTTTAACAGCCCTATTGATTTTTGTCTGGTGATATTTCTGTCAGGAAGAGACATCTAATCCAACATAAAGTGCTGTTACACATAACCCCAGCAAAAATCATCAGAAACTCCTTATCTGCAATAAGTATATTTATGTACTGTGCTGTGCAGTCTGGGTCCTGTTCTCTTCATTATGTCAGAGCGCTGAAATACCACTCTGCTCCCCAGTGACTGAGAATGTTATTGGTGTTTATTTGCTCTTTCCATATAGATGGCATCCACAGTGATTAATGGGAGCCACGTGCATGAACCCCCACAAAACACCAATTCCTAGAGGGATTGAACATCCCAGGATTTACATCAGAGGGCCAAATCCCTCTCCTAAGCTTATTTTAGAGATTCCCACTGCTTTTCTCACAGCTGGTGGAGACAAAAGAGGGGTGAGACTCAGCTATTATGAGACTGTCCAGAAGCTTGATGTGGGCAGAGCTGATGTCTCAGTATGAACTCAGTATGATGGGAATATCAAGTTCATCTGTTCCATCTATCACACTTTCTCATTAGTGGTTGAGAGGAGCTATTGGCTCCTACGATTCGACAGGCTCTAACTTGGTCTCTGATGTAGCTGACAATGCTTTCTCCCATCTGGCGCTTTTTTAACAGAAAACACATGTTTACCTCTTTTCTTTCAAATCCTATAGATATTATTTACTACTTGAAATGGTGTTAGTCTCCTGGGCCTCCTTATTTTCCTGCTGGAGCTGGTTGGCAAGGACGGATACCTGCCATGGCTTAACATGAATAAGAGAAAATGAAATGGGAACTTTGCCATTTGTCAGTAACAGGAACTATTGAACGCAAATTCCTTCTCATATATAAAAAAAGGGAAAAGAAAGCTCTCATTGGCTAGAGTGCGTAAAAGAGAGTATTAAATAGTGTTGGATCTTCATCCTCCTTGCTGCCACTTGTGGAGCGGGTCAGAACAAAAGCTGGCCCTGTCCCAGCAGTGGAGACAGACGCACGCGTGTCCCTGACCCGTGCCCCTTCGATTGTGCGGCAGAGCTGCTCTGAGTCTGTGCTTTGGTCAGGGTGCTGTCGGTTGACTTCTGAAGCCTTAGAAATACTGATCCCTCCAGACCGAACCTGCAGTGTGTGTGAACAAAAACAGAGACATTAAGGGAGCAGCAGCAGCCATTTCAGAAGGAGTCTGAATAAGGACATTGTTTGGCCTTTCTATAAATTAATAAATTGGGGGAGTGGGCTAGTTCTGGGCAGTGATGTATAAAGCCTTTATCACTGAGGAGAATGTAGGTGTTTTGTTTGCAATGGTGATTGTAAGGAGGAGAAACAAATAAGGTATTGGGCCCATCAAATTACTTTTCAATCTGCAGAACCTAAAATATTGTGAGCAAGTACAGGTAATGGGTCCAGATCCGGAAGTACATGGCAAATGTACCATAAAGGGAGAAGTCTATCACCTTGGTTGAGAAAATGGAGAAAGAAGCTGAGGGGAGGTAGTGTTTATCCTAGATAATAAACCCATTGCGAGGGGGGAACCCCATAGGATCCTTGTTTAGAAACAGACAGCTTAGGAGTACAAAAATGCACGTGAATACGACCGGTCTGCATTGACAGGGAGCAAATAGCCACTCCAAAAAAGGTTAATCTGCTGTTTGAATGCCCTTTGTATTGCAGCAAGCTGCATGTTGATGGAAACTGGGATGTAAGTCTTGTGGAAATGTGTGAGGGAAGGGGAAAAATTCAAACCATTTGTCTAAGTTATTTGAAACCTGCTAATGATGGTGGATGGTTCTCCTTGAGATGCTGTTGGGAAAGCGAAGGAAGTGCCAAAGTGATTTTGCGTAAGTGACTGTGGCTTTGGATTCCCAACCCCATTCCTTCTCTCTGATGCGCACAGGATGCAGTGAGCTGCTTCTCACACCTTTGATGTCAAGGCTGATGACATTTCTGAGGCAGACACTTTCAGCCAAAATTTACCGTGCTTTACATAAAACCCCTGGGTGAATTTCCAGGCACGTTGTTAAATGTTCATTGAAGATGATCTCTCATTGTGATATCTGTGTGGTCCCTATCACCGTAGAAGTGGCTCCTGTTGTGTTTAATCCTCCCAAGCCTGCAGAGAAGCATTATCAGCTTTTATTTTTATTGACAAAGGGTCTGCTGTGTCTCTTGAGCTTCCCTAAAATGCTCACTCTATGAATGAACGTGGTTATTGCAATGCATAACGTTAGGCACAGTTCCAGACTCTGACTCCTCTTCACAGGATGGAGGGAGGTCCCTGGGGTGATCCACAGCATGGGTATCTCAGTGTGGAACTGCTGGGCAGTGTGCCCAGGTGTGGAATACTGATGTACTGCTAATGACAGAGGGAGTCAGAGTGTTTCTGAGAGGAAGAGAACCTTGGTTTTGCTCAATACCTGCGTAAATGCCCAGTTTCAATCCTGCTACAATGTGAAGTCAGGATGTTGATGTGCACTGGCTGTTTGCAGAACTGAGGATGCTTTAGCTGAAAAGCAGAGCCCTCTTCTGTTAGCTGGTACTAACACAGGACATTACACCTGCTTTGTGCACCAGCACTTAGATGGAAACACATCTACAAACACCGAGAAGTCATCCATCCTCGGGCACTGATGCACACGTACCCTAACTACTGGCACCAGTCCTGTTATTTACACCGTAGCTCCTCCAACAATCTAACCCTTTCCCTCAGGCTCCAGTGCCAATATTTTTGGCGTTACTCTTTGTTGTGCAAGAAACTCACACTGCGTCTGTCCGTTTTATGGATCTGAATTGTTAATGTGAGCATTTGAGCTCATTATAACTCTGAGACGTTTCCTTTGTTAGCAGTAGCTGACAAACCTGCACACACTGCTCAAAAAAACAGGGAGTGCTATTTGTAGGACTGTGTTTTGTTCAGCGCTGTGCACAACAATGTGCTCTCGCTTTTGCTAATGAAGTTTTTCTTTAATGAACGCAATTAGAGCCAGGAAAACAATGCAAAAATATTTTCCATGAATATTCATCTAGAGTCTTAGATGAATTCCCTTCAGTTCTGCTTGCACCCATTAATTGTCCTCTCTCGGTGCAGTTTTCCAAGCTTCACTCTTTGATGCTTGAGTAACAAGGGGGAAATTAAGTTTCAGCTCAGGGGTTACCCTGGCTAATGTTATCTCACTTGTGATTTCCTGTTGGTACCTCATTGTCTGGCTGGAGAAGTAGCGCTGGACAAGGCACATGCATCTGGCCACTGTGACAGTGAGTTTGGAGTTAACCCCAAGGCAAAGGAGACTGAGGGGTGACCTCATTGATGATTATAAATATGGAAGGGGCAGGTGTCAGGAGGATGGAGCCAGGCTCTGCTCAGTGGCATCCAGTGATAGGACAAGGGGCAATGAGCTGGAACATAGGAGGTTCCACATCAGTATGAGAAGGAACCTCTTCCCAGTGAGGGTCATAGAGCACTGGAAGGGGCTGCCCAGGGATGCTGTGAAGTCATCTTCTCTGGAGAAGTTTAAAACCTGCCTGGACATGTTCCTGTGAAACTTGATCTAGGTGATCCTGCTGTGGCAGGGGGATTGGACTGGATGATCTTTCAAGATCCCTTCCAATCCCTAATGTTGGGGGACTCTGATGATTCCAATTGATTTCTCTGCAAACACACGGCTCTGCTTCCAAAGTTCAAGTGGATTGAGGTGGGTATCAGGCTCTCCTTGATTTAACGAAATGGGAATCTCCAAAAAAGCAGCACTGAGAAGGGAAAACGTTCATTCAGCTGTTTGTCCAACAGAAGTAGGAGTGGCTTCAGGCTTTTGTCTGCTGCTGGTGAGCTAACAGCTGGCTCGTGATGGAAAGAGTGATTGAAACGCAGCAAAGCCTGACAGCTAGTGGGACTGGTAGCGACAACCAGCGCTGAACTCTCCTGGCGTCTGTGTGTGTGTTTCCTCTTAGAAATTTAAGATCCCCAAGGGCAGACTAGGAGTGACTAGGATTGGAGATCTCTCTGCTCAGGACATGAAGAAGATCCCCACGCTGGCCCTTATTGAGCTGACGGCTCTCTGCGATATTCTGGGCTTCGAGCTGAAGAGGAACAAGGCAGCCAAGCTGAAAACAACAGGTTATTTTTTTTTTATACTAATCTCAGAGGTTTGTATTTCAGATGTTAAACAGGAGAGAGGGTCTTTGATAAGAAAGGGGATTGGACTAGATGATCTTTTGAGGTCCCTTCCCATCCCTAGCGTTCGGTGATTCTGTCTTGTGCAACCGCTCGTCGCTTCCTCTAGTGTCTGCACATACAAAAGGTGCCATCTCAGGGTTAGGGTTTTCCTCTGCAGCGAGGAAAATACACTCCCCACACCTGGGTTAGTGGTGACACACGTTAGTAACCTGTTGTTTCTCCTGCAGAGAAAAGACTCTTTGGGGTTCCGCTCAACAGCCTGTTGGAAAACGACCAAAAACTGCTCCCCAACACCAAGGTCCCTCTGTTACTCCAGGCAGTAAGTCCTCTTCTGGTTTCAGTCACATCTCTGCTCCTCAGGGTCAGGAGCACTTTGAGGCCTGTGATGAGGGAGACCTTCTCATCCTTGGTGCCTAAGAGCGTTCATCTCCCTCCTCTTTAACAGCTGCTGTCCTGCTTGGAAAAAAGAGGGCTGGAAACAGAGGGCATTTTGCGAGTGTCTGGCTCCCAGACCAGAATCAAGGTACGAGCTCCTCAGCCCTGTCAGAGTGTCCAGAGGGGACCAGGGACCATGCTGCTCACCAGATAGTCCCATGTCCCTTCCCAGTACAGCTAGAAAGGTCCATTATTGGGAAATCTGGGGGTGTCTTCTGCTTTGCACTCTTCTGACGTGATGGGTTGCCCCTCGTGGTGCTCAGCTCCACTCTCCTTGTATTTGCTGATTAAAGCTCCTAACAAACTCCATCTTTTCAATAGAGCCTGGAGCAGAAGCTAGAAAAGGACTTCTATAGTGGCCTTTTCTGCTGGGATGAAGTCCACCAGAATGATGTCTCTGGGCTACTGAAAAGGTTCATAAGAGAGCTGCCGGCCCCGCTGCTGACAGCAGAGTACCTCCCGGCCTTTGCTGCTGTACAGAGTGAGTCCCTGCTTTCGGCTCCTTTGCTGGTTTGTGCTGTTCTTGCAAAGCTTTGCTGCTCTTGGGCTCTTCCATCAAGTGTTGGGGTGAGCCTGTGGATCCTGTGAGATCACAGAGCACAGTATTGCCCACAGGCAGACTCCGTGGGTGCTGTGTGTGCTGTGGTGTATCAGCCTCAAAGTCTCTGGTACTTGGTTGTGAACATCTTGGTGTGGGAACAGTGTCCTAGGGGTTCAGTTCTGCCATTTGAGGTTGCGTGAATAATTTGACAGCAGCCAACTGGAATGAGACAGTTGTCTGTGAACTTCCATGGCAAGGGAGTGGAGCATCTCCCTGACGAGGAAAGGCTGAGGGAGCTGGGGCTCTTCAGCTTGGAGGAGACTGAGGGGTGACCTCATTCATGTCTATAAATATGTGAGGGGTGGGTGTCAGGAGGATGGAGCCAGGCTCTGCTCCGTGTCACCTAGTGATAGGACAAGGGGCAATGGGTATGACCTGGAACATAGGAGGTTCCATATAAATATGAGCAGGAACTTCTTCCCAGTGAGGGTGACGGAGCACTGGAGCAGGCTGTCCAGGGAGGTTGTGGAGTCTCCTTCTCTGGAGATGTTTAAAACCTGCCTGGATGTGTTGCTGTGTGACTTGGTCTAGGTAATCCTGCTGTGGCAGGGGGATTAAACTAGATGATCTTTCAATGTCCCTTCCAATCCCTAATATTCTCTGTGATTACAAGGGCTGAAGTAATGATACAGGACAAAAATAATCTTTCAGGACCAGAAGTAAATCACGGCTTGCCCAGGCTGTAATTAGTCATTTTTTGACCAGCCTAGCTCCCTGGTCCTCAGGGTCTGCATGCATGAGCCCAGGTGACCTGGGTCCTTCAGGTCTAACAATATTGTTGTATTTCAAGATGGGACAAGGAGTTTTTTACCCTTAACAATGCTGACTTCACTGCTGTGGTGAGTTCCTGGGGAGCACAGCAGTCTTTCTTTCCTGTTGGAATGGGGAAAGTAGATGTGATGTGGTCACAGAAATGACAAGTGCCAAAGGCCTAGTGACTTCTGTGCCAGCTGGTTCTCACAGTTACTTTAACGTCAGTCCTACCTGGAAAAGAGGGCTGGAAGGTAATTCCACTGCCCCAAGTTGGAGTCAACTCACTCAAAGATCACAGGAAAAGAAAATTAAAAACCGTTTTCTGTGGTCTTTTCCCCCCTCCCCCAGTCCACTAGTGTGTCAAAACCGTGATTTTTGTGTAAAGTTGTTAAATAAGCTTCAAGGCAAAGTAAAAGATCAAAAGGGGTCTAATTAGCTGCAGACTGCTTAGGAATTGTGGATGTTCACCTAGTTTTATAAATTGACACTTTTAACATTAAAACTCAAAGCAAAAAACGATGTAATTATTCTCTTTTTTTTTTTTTAAGCTTAGATTTAATGTCTTTATTGAAAAGTGGAAACTTCTATGGCATCTCAAGACGCTTTATTCTATCAAATCTGGAGCAAGTAATTTTTCATTTTGGATTGTAATGTGGTATAAATGATAAGAGCCTGATTCAGAAAGCTCTCCCCCCACCACTGGCAGCCAGATGAGAACGCTTCACAGCCCCATCACAATAACCCAGAAGATAATCTATGGTTTGAGTCTTTGTGAAACTGCTCACTTTAATACAGGGGAAAGAGTGAGATTTTTGAGCTCTTAGGGTGCTCAAACCAAGCTTTTCAGCACTGGAGTTTTAGTTCTTTCTATGTTTTTTTACCACATGTAAGGTGCCAAGGCAAACGTATTTCTCCTACAACCTTTCTGTCCTGTGACAGTGTCTCTGGGACTGCCTTGTGTCCGATTTAAATCTCAGAGAAGGTGGCAGGGAGTTGAATGGAGAACACCTGGTGGTTAAAGCAGAGGAGGAATGAAAGTTCAATTATTTTTGTTATAACTTTTTCAGTTTTGTTCTAACCTTAACCCGTATGACCTGATCATGTGTCTTGTTTCCCGGTTTCTGATCTTTTGGCCATAACATGTGTGATTCACTTTCACATATTCACATTCACATGTTAAACCTCACTAAATTTGACCCCGGTATACTGGAGTAGCATGGATATGTGAGGAGAAAGTCATCATGAAGTTGTTTTAGAGCTGATGGGTTACGAATTTTATTTATACTGTGGCAGGACACACAGGCTCCATTTAAAACCAGAGGTTGACGGTGCTGGCATTTTACTAATGCATAGGAAGTCCTGGTGCCTGCCCTAAAGACCTTACCACCCATACAGACAAACGGCAAATGCAGGATTTGTGTGAGGGTGACTGCAGAAAAGGGTCAGTCCCTCAGTGAACTTTAAACTTTTTTTGGATGTTTATCTAAAAGTTCATGCAAGTGGAGGTGGGTTTCTTTGATCTGAGATTCTCATGAGAACTGTCTTTTGTAATTTCAACTGTTCCCTGGCTTGTGTCAGAAATACTGTGAGTGGGGTCTCCTGGGGATTTGGCATAGCCCAGGTTTTAGCTGGTCTGGAAGGGAAATGGGCCAAGATTTATGCATAAGAACTGAGCTTGCAGTAAAGAAATTTTTATTGGCATCTTTTATATTGTCCTAATTCAAGAGTTTCAATTCTTGATGATCGTGCTGGGCATAGGTTCAAGGTTTCATTTGCACTTGGCTCAGCTCAGCTGCTGGAGGAAACTTCCGTGATGGGAGACAGATCCTTTTCCTTAAAAAACATAATTTCTCAGTAGGCAGTATGATCAGATTAGAGCTTCCTTTAAGGATCCAGTAGGGATTTGCTTGACTTTTTCCAACTCTGCTTCTCCAGTGCAGTGTGGTGACTAGAGGAGAGCTTTTCAGGTGTCCCTCTGAGAATCTGACAGTGGTCTGGCTTACCTGGCTTCTGTGAGTTTTTCGGTAATTAGAGCTCACTGAATGAAAAGCTTGGTGCATCCATATCTTACTGATTCATAAAGGTTTCCCTGAGGGAATGAGTGTTCATTCTTTATTACTCCTCAATTACTTTATTGGCTAACTAGTAAACCAACATTGTTTCCTCATCCCAAGACCAGCTGCTTTCTGGAAAAGGTTAAATTATTGTTTGTGCATATTCTATATGGACCTTGCTGCTGTACATCATGTGTATGGTTGAAGCTCTTTTCCCATTTGCTATTTAGCAAGATGCCCAGTGGCTTTGGTGGGAAGAAACAGAGCCCAAAAGCTATTCTGAAAGCCTCTGCAGTATGATGCAATGAGTGGCTGATGCAATTTAGGCGTTGATGTATCATAAGGCTGTTTTTGTTAAGGAGATAATGAAAGGGAGTTTTGGTCCCTCTGCCCCACCCAGAGCAAGAGGAGATGTGTGTTCTGTCTAGCTGTACATTGGGACGAGGTCTTGACCTCCACTGAACAGACAAATGTTGTGGAGCTATAGTATGCTGCTGGACTGGGAGAATTTATGTCATGCAGAGCATCACTCCTAGGAAGCTTGGACAGCACAGAGCAGCTTGCATCTGGCCTTCATAATGCTGTAATGGCCATTAAATAACACTTGGATGCTTTAGAGCTCAATGGTTTTATTTATGTATTAAATAAAGATTTTCTTTTAAGGGAATTTAGCTTAATCATCTGGTTGCATGGCTGACTTACATAGGAGCACTGAAAGTCTGCAAAATTCCCTAAATGCATCAGGGAATCGAAGTCCTTACAGTTCCGTGAACTATACAGGATAAAGTAACTGGACTAAGAGGCTTGTGATCTGTCGTTGAGGGCCATCAATATGTATACGTGTTAGAGGTAGGAAACCATCACTTCTGCCAGAATACACAGCTGCTATTGTAGATGGCAGCGAACACACTCTTTGGTTTTACCGTTGTCTTTCACAAGTTGCTTATACCAAGCTGCCTATTCTAAGCGCTTCACCTACAAGTATGTGATTTAATTTTTATTTCCCTCTTCTCTCATTCTTCAGGATCATACAAATCTTGTAGATGTCAATTGTTGTTTAATCCTTTAGAAAGCCATTTAAGTTGGCTGATACCTACAGCAGCCCCTCGAATCCACTGTACTGCTTCTACAAAATGCCTGGTGCTTCAGTGCCCATCCAAAAACATCCCGCGTACATCACCAGTTGGGTAACAAAGACAGAAATTCTTGTCTGAACATGGGCTTGTAACTACACAGTCAAGATTTGGATGAGTTGTTACACACATTATTACTAGATTCTTACTACCTCCAGATCAGGGTGTTATTCAGTAATTATGTTAACTTATGATTTCCTAAAAATGCAAATCTGATCTTCTTGCTGCTGGAGTCACCTGCCAGCTGCTGTGATTCATTCAGTAGATTGCAACTTATATAGTAATATATACAATTACATAAGACTTATTATTGTTAATGTATGATTAAGTTATAATCACCACTAGCTTTACAGAATGCAGCCAACACACCACGGCTAAAGTTTGTTGCTTTCACTGAAACAAGCTGCCGTGGGTGTCGACACGCATCTTCCTCACCTAGAGCACGCCTGGTGCTAAGGCTCACGCCCAGTGTTTGTCAGGGGCCGAGTTGCTCAGGAGGTTCCCAGAAGACCAGCGCCTGGAGAGCAGAGTGCTCTCAGCCAGCGTGCAGAGAACAGGTATTAGTGACATTAGACGGACTGCTGTAATGTCCTGGCGTTTATGAACATCATTTCTGATAACTTTCTGATCTCGGCAGCACCCACCAAACGGCCACCAAACGGCTTTCGGGTGAAGGGAATGGGGACAGGACCCCTGCAGCATCCCCGGCCTGGAGCACCTCTACTTTGAACTCATGTTGAGGGAGCTGGGGTTGTTCATCCTGGAGAGGACTCCAGGGAGACATTGTTACAGCAGGTTCACTGCCTGGGGTGGCTGCAGGAAAGCTGAGAGGGCTTCTAGCGGGACTCTAGTGACAGGACAAGGGTGGATGGTCTGAAGCTGAAAGAGGGAAGATTTAGGTGATGCCTAAGGAATAAATCCCTCGCTGTGAGGGTGCTGAGGCGTTGGAACAGGTTGCCCCGGGAGGTTGTGGATGCCCCCTCCTTGTAGGTGTCAAGGCCAGGTTGGATGGGGCTTTGAGCAGCCTGCTCTGGCAAGAGGTGTTCTTCCCCTTTGCAGGGGGTTTGGAAGTAGATCTCTCAGGTCCCTTCCAACCTAAACCATTCTATGATTCTAAGATACTTCTCTCTGATTACTTCTGGACAAGGCTTATGGGTAGAGGTAATTTTTCTTAAAAATAATAGTATGACTGAAGAGCTTGGGTAAGTTTAAAGCACATGAACCCTTCAAGTGTGAAACAGAAGCTTTCGATGCTAAGCATGTGCTGAATAAGCACCTGCTTAGACTTTAGTTAGATATTTGTCAATTAAGTCGTTTCAGGGTAGGGAAGAATAGTACAGGTTTCTCTAGTTCATAACAGCAACTTGTAAGCCTGGTCTGGGACACAGACGAAGGGCGGCAGAACTTTGGAAGGCCAGTCCTTCTGTGTCATAGGTATGGGAGAGATGTGTTTCTCTGGAATGATCCAATAGCAACATACGAACATGAAAGTTCCTGTTTCATGCTTCAAAAAATGTGTGTTCTCCAGAAATGACTCAAATGTGCTTCAAATTTTCTTCCCTTTTGTGCAGATTTGCAGGAAGCTTGGAAAATGGTTTTTCACATTACAGCCTTTTCTGCTCTGACAGAGCAGAGTAGTCTTCCATCATGAAAACTGAAGCCTTGTAGTTACCTGGGGTAGTGAGTCCATGGAGAAGGTCACATATGACTGACAATGCTGAGCTAGTGAGATCTACTGTTCTTGTTTTGTCAATTATTACCCTGGCCTCACAAAGGTTCTACCATGAGCATTGTGGTAACCTCTTAAGTTGATTGGGAGCTATTAAAGAGTGATAAAAATCAGATATTTCTGACCATGGTGATCAAAGGAGGAATTCAGTGATACTACAATAGGTGCTTGGAGTTCTTCTGGGCATTGCCATCAGTATTGTTTAATGACCCAAGAGCTATGGCTATGTTGGGTAAATAGGAGCTTCGGCAGGTACACAGAAGAGAAGTTCTTAGGAGACAAGTTTTAGAGCAACAGCATGACTCACTTGCAAACTGCCTGCTTTCCTTGGACTGCTGGCATTGTCATATTGTGACTGGCAGCCAGGAGGCTGGCCCTGCTTCCAGAATCCTGATTATTCATAAATCTGCATCTTCCTCTCAGGGCTCAGTCACATCACTTGTGGTCTAAAAGCAGCAGTTCCACCAGCTGAGCTACTGAAGCTTTCTTTCTGGTTCAAGGTATAGACACATGTTAAAAGCTGGTGCCAGGTGAACTTAGCAGAATAGGATTCTGAGATTTTCCTTCTGCTTTACAAACGTGGGTGAAATAATGTCCCTGCCCTACCCGTAGCAATATACTGGTTTGGGAACACAAATTTTTCACCCTGCCCTGCTTAAAGATTTTCACAGCCTGTGCTAATAGAAGTTGGAGCTGCGAGCTCAGTGAGGGTAGCCACCAAGTCCCCTGGCAAAACAGAACATTTTTACCATGTTTTCTTTCCCTAAAAACTTGTGGGCAACCTTACACTGCTAGGTTTGTGGAGCAGGGGCTAAGGGGGTTCATTAGTTTGCCGCATCTCAGGCCATTCCTGACTAAAACCCGAACGTGGTTGGAACACACCATGCAGTGTAACTGTGTGACTCTCCTTCTTGTTTCTACTGACCAGCAGCCAGTAATTTCCTGGGCATCAAGTACATGTGTGTGTAATATTGAGTCATTTCTTTGGGGCTATTGTTTAAGTCTTCAAACCATGGAAGGAAACTGGGAGCCTGTTTAGATGTCACTAAAGGTCACTGGCTATTTTTATAGATTACATTAAAGAAAACCAGACCTGCGCAAAAAGAATATTCAGATTGTGAATTCGGGATTTGGACTAGTATTTTTGCTGCCTAACAGTCACAAATTGCTACAGAGCGTGTGCAAACTGATGTTTCAGGAGCTCGTGGCTTGGCCAAAGGTATGTTACTCTCCCTGTAGAAAGTTGGTGGCTGGCACCACTGTGACCTTTCTGCCAAATTTGAAAGCTGTGCTCCAAATTAGAACACTGAGGCTGTTCAACCAAATGCTTGCAAGAGATTTCAGTTATTTTGTGGGTTTTTTGTCTTGCTTTTTTTTTTTTTAACTTGGGGGAAAAAGTTTTTCCTGTTGTGGATAAACTGCATTAGCTGAATTTTTCACCCCAAATTCCACCCAGGGCAGACAACCAGCATGGAAGGCTTTAATTCAAAAGATTAAAGTCTGGCAGAATTCTAAGCAACTGAAGTCTTATAATAGTGAGTTTTGTACAATGCGGTCAGCCTATCAAAGGGAAATAATTTTTCTGTCTGTTTTGGTTTTGATGTCATTCCATCAAACATTTAATTGGGAGACACAGCATTAGTTTAAAACTTATTTTGAAGCAGAGAACATTAGTCAGACGTAAACAAATGGGCTGAGGGCAAACTACACGACTGCCAAGTGGTGGGAGAGTTTTTAACAAGGGGCCTTGCAGACCGCTTCCCTGAATGAACAAAATTGCCTCAGAGCAGAAAACAGACCTCAGCCCAAGCTCTGATGGAAGGAAACAGGACTTGTATAGCAAACCAAGAGGCACCTAAATTGCACAGTTCTGAGCAAGATACATGAGCACTCAGAAGAAGCAGGTCTGATTGGGAATGCTGTCAGTGTGCGTGCCTGGCATTGGGGCCATCCAGACAGCGAGGTGGTGGGTTTTGATGTTGTGGTGCATCTGAATAGTGGATTGTTTCAAAAGCTACCAGTGTGCTCTTCTGGAAACAGTAGGAGCAATAGTCTGATCATTTAGAGGCAATTTATGAGGTTAAACTGGAGGTTATGAGGTTAAATTGCAACCCATGCAAATATGGGTACTGGAACAGGCTGCTCAAGGAGGTAGTGGAGTCACCATCCCTGGAGGTGTTTAAAACATGAGTAGATAGAGCGCTTGAGGCCATGGTCTAGGGGTTAGGGAGATGTTGGGATGAGGACTGGACTTGATGATCCTAGACATCCTTTCCAGCCATAATGATTCTGTGGATCAAAATGCTAATATGTGCATATACAAAACTGTGCCGGCAGGAAGCTTCTGGGAAGTCATACTTGCAGTGAGCAGACCTCGGACACCATAAAGTAATGAATTATGTTTGCTAGTGCTCAGTCACTGCCACTACTGTGTTACAGCTGAGGCCAGGCAGGTGGGACTTACTCAGGTTCTTATCTCAAGTGAGAACACAGCTGAAGGTTCATGCTCAGGTCCATGGTTTTGCTGATGGAACAGGCTATCCAGAATCACCAAGAATACGCTTGGTTTTAATCTTTGCACTGCTCTTGCAGAGGTGCCTGGAATCTATCTCCAAAATATTTTGGAAAGAGAATGTGATCATAAAGCTAAAGCTTTGGGCTATGTGTGCTCCTTTTCATGCTCCTAGCATCTTTGAAAGGCGTGTTACTAACCTACCTTTGTTTTTTGACAAGGAGAGTAATTTTAAAAAAAGGAAAAGCCCTCAACATTTTAATCCTTTATACTGAGTTCATGCCAGTTCAGCTTAACTCAGCCCACATTGCGGGAACTTCAGGAGGCGTTTTATTTTGTTTAAATAGATTTGAGTCTTTTATTGCTTTTATGGTTATATCACTAACTGGGGCCAGAGCCTTGTCATGACTGGCACATTCAATGGGTAGAGAAGTCCTGTCCTCAGTGGCATAAATGCGAAAAAGCTGCTCAACCCTGGGGTGACGTTTGCTGAGCAAACAGTGTGCCAGGTCTTCTGCAGAAGGGCTGAGCCTTCAGTTCCTGTCCAGGTCTTGATGGAAAACCTTGTGCTTCCTCTCCTGTACCTCTGGAGCCTCATAAGATTCTTCCTCTTCCCAGTATATCAAATTGCAGCTGTCTCAAGCTGACCGGCAGCAAGCTGTCATTCCTGAGTCTGCCCTTGTTTTATTCCCAAGCAGCACGAAAAGGCTGAAAGTTCTTGGTTTCTGCAGTCCCTGGCCAACTGTCCCAGCAAGCTCATTTCTGCCCTGTTGAGAGACATATGCGCCCATCTTGGCAGGGGCAGGGTATGAATGCAGCTGAGGAGCGCCAGTGTCAGGCAGGTATCATGCCTGCCTTTACCAGGCTGATGGGAACAGTCAGGGACAAAGGTAAAGCTTGTGGCATGAAAAGGCTGCTTGTTGCAGCGTTTCATGGCCAGTGAGCATGACCAGCCTTCAGGGCTAATTACCAAAGGAGAGAGAAGTATGTTCTTGTCAGCAGACCTACAGGGTTACTATTTAATGAAGCAGATATGCAGGTAGCTTGTTCGGTGGCATGAGCAAGTGACTGACTTGTGTCCACAAGGATGTAGGTGTGCGTGGCAGGGTGCTTCTTTCGGCCCCTGGTCCTCTCTCAATATGTATTTGGGTATAACTATCATTGTCTTAGCAGTGATAATCTGCAGCCTGCTTTCCTCTTCTCCAGTTTTTCCTTTCTATCGTCTCATCTCTCCTTTTCCCTTTTTTCTCTACCATTTTCCCTCTTTTCACCCCTCCCACCTCTTGTTTATTCCATCCCATCCTTTCAGAGCTTCCCACCATGGTTTTGCTCCTCTTCTTCAATTACAATGCTGCCTGGCATTGAACAGTAGTGTCATCACTACTTCATCATGTTTGCCTCAGTTTTCTGCTAGTGGTTTGTGAGCATATGTGAGCCAGGAACAGCCAGTGTCTTCCACGTGCTTGCAGCAGGGTCCCCTGCCGATCACAATTGCTCAGCACATCTGGCAAGTGTTACTTGTCCTCTTCTCAGGACTGCCCATGGAGGTGTGTAGGGGGTTGGAGAGCTGTGCCAAACCCTGGTGTTGTGCTGGTGGGATTACAGAGGATCAGTCACTGCAATCAGCCTTTGGAGCCAGATCGGACTCTGTTCAGCAGAACTTGGCACACAGTGGGGATTTTTTCCAGGTGAAAGCTGGTGTGAAGAGAAGTGTGGCGACCCGGATAGAGGTCCCATGTAAACATGAATGTGTCCAGGTCTCTGACACCATTTCCCACAGAGTTCTCATGAAAAACACTGGCTCATGGCTTGGATGAGCATTCACTCTGCTGGATAAAGCACCGGCTGGATGGCTGAGCCCAAAGGGTGGTGGTCAATGGAGTTAAATACAGCTGGTGGCCAGTCACAAGTGGAGTTCCTCAGGGCTCAGTATCAGAACCGCTTCTTTTAACATCTTTATCAATGATCGATCCTGGTGAGAAAATAGAGTGCACCATTAGCAAATTTGCACATGACACCAAGTTAGGTAAGAGTGTTGATCTGCTTGAGCATTTACAGAGGGACTTAGGCCAATGCATGGGCCAAGGTCACTGGTATTCGCTTCAGCAAGGACAAGTGCTGAATCCTGCATTTGAGTCATAACAACCCCATGAAACGTTACAAGCTTGGGGAAGTGTGGCTGGAAAGTTGTCCAGTGGAAAGGGATCTAGGGGTGCTGATTGACAAGTGTCTGAATATGAGCCAGTGGTGTGTTCAGGTGGCTCAGAAGGCCAATGGCATCCTGGCTTGTATCAGACATAGCTTAGCCAGTAAGAGCAGAGAAGTGATTGTCCCCCTGTACTAGACACTGGTGAGGCCACACCTCCAGTACTGGATTTAGTTTTGGGCATCTGAGTTCAAGAAAGACATTGAGGTGCTGAAATGGGTGCAAAGAGTAACAAAGCTGATGAAGAGCCTAGACAACAAGTCTTACGAGGAGTGGCTGAGAGAGCTGGGGCTGTTTAGCCTGAGGAAGAGGAGGCTGACGGGAAACTTTATCACCCTTTACAACTAAGTGAAAGGAGGTTGTACAGAGGTAGGGGCTGGTTTCTTCTCGCAAGCCACTAGTGATAGACCAAGAGGAAATAGCCTGAAGTTGTACTAGGGAAGGTTTAGATTAGATATTAGGAAAAATTTCTTCACTGAAAAAATGGCAAAGTATTAAGAACAGGCTGTCCAGGGAGGTAGTGGCATTGCCATCCCTGGAGGTGTTGAAAGAATTATTTGGGGACATAATTTAGTGGGCATGGTGGGGTCAAGTTGACGGTTGGACTGGCTGATCTTGTAGGTCTCTTCCAGCCCTAATGATTCTATGATTTCTACCAACAGGATGCTGGCCAGCAATCTGACTCTGCAGGCCTTCCTGAGAAGATGCCAACTGCAACACTGGCTGCTAGTGACCTTGCAGGGGACATGGAAGCTGCCATCTCAGCAGAAGGAGCAGACAAGTGTGCAACAGCACCATGAGCTGAGGTGGAAGGAGTAGAAGAAGCAACAGTGGAAAGCCCAGAGGGAGCAGTTCTGGGTGGAAAGCTGGTCACTTCTGAAGGAACCACGGCAACAGTGGTGGAAACATCAGAAAAACCAGAGGCAGGAAGACCTGCTGAATCTTTAGCCCAGGCAGCAAAAAGATTTTAGTATCAGCAGTAACCACAGCATTGGAATTTGTAATAGCTGAGGTAGGGACCCCAGCAGCCTCAGGTTCCCACTGGGTTGAAGAGACTGCAAGTGCTGCTCCCCTTGGCCAGCCTCACAGACACTCAGTGACATGGGAGGGCTGCAACTTAAGCACCAAGCTAAACTTGGCCTTTCAGCCCTGCCCTCTGAGTGCTTCAGGTCGATGGGGACCGTATTCCTTCTTAGCCTTGAGCTATGGGACGAGATATTTATTTTTGAAAGATTGAAAGCATTCAAAAAAAAAATCTAGGAGATTTCTGCGAGAGTTTGTGCTCTCTTCCCATCTGGTTTCCCTCTGTCTTTCAGATTAGCTTTTTTTCCTGATGGCGGGCACTTTATCACGCCTGGTGTAGTTAAGGATCCAAAGCACTCTCCATTACGGCTCCTTCTGACCACATGCTCATCCTGTTCTAAAGCATTCATATTTGGGGATCAAAAAAGGTCCATGCTTGGTGTTTACGCAGGCGAGAACTTTTATTTGACATTTGAGCAATTGTGTTGTTCGTGGGTTTGCTGAGAGTGATAAATGCACTTTTCCCATTTGAAAAACCTGTCACATAACGTTGACGATGTGGTGACAGATTTTCACCAGGGCTAGGAGTTGGGTCTGCCACGGCTCAGTGACCACTCTGGACACCAGATTTTCAGATGTGTTCAGCACCTAGCAGCTTACCGTTGGGTGTGAGGCCCTTAGATATGTTTGTTCCCATGTGTGGAGCTCATTTGAAAAGCTGCCTGCAGCACCACTGAGCATCCACCTTCTGTTCACAGGAAAATCTGGATCTCATCTCCCAGGCTTTGATTTCATTTTGGTTTGTAGGGTCAGCTTACTGCTATCACTTCCTGGGCCCCAGAGCTGTCCGGAATACATGGCATTTCTGTAGAGTATCTCTTAGCTTAGGTCCCAGTTTCGGCAGGTAGCTGTACTCAGGAAGGGCTCTGCGATGTCTAAAGTTCGGTGTGCTTTTGTCCTGTGGAAGTAAGCTGGCTTTACGCACAGTTCTCTAAATCAACTTGTAAATCGGGGAACCTTTATTTTTAAATATCAGCAGTTTGCTTTCTAGTGGCTTTTCCAGTGTTCATGTATTTATTCTCTTGCTTTTTCAGCTCAAAGCAAAGGAATGTGTGGCTAAATTTGGATAATGCCACTCAGCAGGAGGAAGATTTGGTGAAAGAGGGAGAGATGAAATGAAATGGTGGAGATGGTACTCTGGGTTGTACCTAATGGGGAGAAGTTACCCTGACACCTTGACTGCTCCTGGAATGCAGTATGGTTGCCAGTTAAATCGCTTTTGTAACTGCACGCAGTATTAAAAATAAAGATATGCATGTTCCACACACGGGAGCATTTATGATCTCTCAGAGGCCCTTGTCTCCTGGTTTTGTGAAACGGCAGCTCGGTACCTCATCCTCAATGATGAGAAAGAGCAAAATATGCTGTTCATGTTGGCAAGCATGTTACTGGTATGAGATCATATAAAAACAAGTACTCTAAATACAGGGTCAAGTTTTGATACCTACAGGCCAAGAGATGGTGCATGGGAGCACAGCTAATGTGAATTAGTTTCACATTCTAGCAGAGCCAGTGCATTTACCAGGTTATCCAGCTTCCTCTGGCTGGAAGTGTGATTCTCATCTAGATGGTAAGCATGATGTTTTGGTTTTCTCTAATTCTGCATATTCATCTGGAGCAGGGAATGGGAAGTGGATTCAGTTTGATAATGGTGAAATGCAGGACAGAAGTCCAGAAGATATTTAACAAATGGGAAGCAACGTCTTTGGAAGTGGTGGACTTGTCAGCATGCGTGATGTTCCCTTGATGGTGGAGATTGTTCATTTGAACAGACTTCTGGGCTCTGAGGAGGAAAAACGTTTGTTGTAAGATTGTTTTCTCAGCCTGTGAGGTATAGGTAAGTCTATATTGTACTAAGAATTGGATGATGGGGCAGGTAAATGGTGATAAAGTGTTGCAGAGACTGTGGGATAAGAACAAAGTCGGTCTTGGTGTGTGTCTCCCAGGTTTTCATGTGAAGGATGATCACAATTCTGAAGCGCCTGATGCTTTCAACAACTGTCTGCTTTATTAATTCCTGCCAAATACTTCGTGGCTTGGTGTTCCTGGCTTGTATTTAGCAATCTGAATGGATGGAGTCAAATACATAGTTGGATAGTAAACTGAGCAAAATGGAGATGCTGGTTCAAGTGCCTGCATCTGAGATGTTGCTGCACCCCAGGTGGGGTGTCTAGGTAGTCCCACCAAGAACTGCAGGTGAAGCAGAAAACAGTTCTCTGCCCACAGATGGTGAAGAGGAAAGCTGGTTGCAGAGTAAACATTGCAGACTTGGATTCTGCCCCCAAATTCATGGGAATATTGACAACCCATCTCTAAACTCTGGTGTACTTGCAGCTGGATGTGATGTTCTCCACATACCTTCCTTCCAGCTTCCAGGGGTGTTTCTGTGGGAAACACAGTATTTGTACTGGTGCTTCTCAGAAGTGGCAGCACATTGCCACAACAGCTAGAACATCATATGGAGCTATTCTCCTCATGAAATGAGGTCTGTTGGGACAGACCCCCCATCTAACAGGAGAGGAGGGTGTAGGGATCTGCTGTTACCCTGTGCCAAGCCTGACTGGTGATGAAGACCTCTCTCCACCTCCCTCTTTTGAAGTCTGTCCTTGTATTGCAGCAAAGTCAAGTGTCAGTGCCAGGCTTGCATCTTTGCACCTTTGCAGCACACTCACCACCCAGTGCACCTTCACTGGCTTCTTTCTCTGTGCAGTGACAGGCTGGGGAGGAGAGAGGAGGGGAGAACAGCAGCGTCTGATTAAAACTCAGCCCCCCTGGCCCTAGATCTGAGGAGACAGAGCGCACCCTCCCTTCCCTCACCATAATTTTATTTTATTACAAAAAGAGCCCATATTAAAAAAGCTCATGATTATGTTTTCTGTTCACCAAGACTTTTCCTGTATTCGACCTTTGGATAACCTCCAAGGCTTGCAAACATTTGAAAGGAGTAAAGGAGCTCGTTTTATTGCAGGGCCTCAGCATACATTCTTTCCAGCCTATCTTTAACATCAGTTGACAAGAATTATATAATTGCAGTCTGTGATCCCTTTAAGGCTAAAATGTATTCGTTTTCCCTCAAAGAACACTTCAAGTTTCAGAGTTAAATGTATACCATTTTTTTTTCTCCCATCTGGGTTATTCTGTAAAAAGCCGTTTTCTCTTAGACTGGCAAGTCTCATTCTACCAAGTTGCATGGATTTTATTTTTTACTGCGGTTTTAAGCTCACATGTTAACAAGTAGAAGGAATAGCTTCCAAATCCCAACCTGTGTTTCCCATTCCTTTGGAAAATTAGTGGGTTACAGAGAACACACAGGGGGAATTATACTCCTTAGGTGGAATCAAATAAAATTTCAACATGCTGATTCAATCAAATTAGTGTCTAATGCTAATTGATAGGCAGTCTTGAGGCGGACAGGTAGCTGGGCTGGATTTGATCTTGCATTTCAGATGCATGATGTAACCTGCTGGGTCAGGAAGGAATTTCTGGTTTCCTATCAGAATGGTATCTGCCACCATGTCTTGGGAAGCTGCGGACGTTGACTACTTGGATAGGAGCTGGGGCATAATGCCAAGAAAGAAATCTGAATGTGTCACCTGGAATTCAAAAAATGAATTTGCTGTTGCCACGATGACATTGTGTTTGCGTTTGTTCCTTGCTGTTCAGGTTTCTCTGGTGTTTGTGCTCCCAGTAAAGCACACATAAGAAAAGTACGTAAACTCGTGAGTATTCCTGGAAGCTTTTCATGGCTGTTGTGTCTGTTGTGTTGGGGTAGCGGCTCTGGGATCCTCTGCTCGGAGGGAACACAAATTGTACCACCACCACATCTGCAATGGTCCTTAAGAATAGAGCAAGATGTTCAAAGAAACTGCAGAAAACCTCACCCCTCTGAGGGTTTCTGGAAAATGGAGAGAAGAGTAGCCTGGTCATGGGTGTTTGTAGGCAAAGAGGGAAGTTCAATTTGTCTGGTACATTGCTGCTAGGAGTGGTTTAGCTGGTTGAAGCTGGAGACGAGGCTGGGCTCTGTAGGTCTGTTGTCTGCCCTTGTGCAGCAGAAGGAGCTGGGTGGGGGTGAAATCAAAAAGTTTGAGTGTTTGTTCTCAATTGAGTCATGGACTTCAGCTTTCTTACCTGAAAAGAGGACAAGTGACAGCCAGCAGTGCCTGGCTTGGTGCTCTCTTTTAGCTCAGCACTTGAGGAAGTGCAAAGTTGTATTCCAAATAATGTTTGCCAATAAAAAATGGGTCCCTTCTTCAAATATTTAGTTAATCTAGCGCTGATTGCCCCCCCATTCCCTAAGGGAAGGAGGGGGAAGGGGCAGCATTCCTGGTTTTATAGAGGGGCAGCTTTGAAAGGGCTGTAAATGCATGTGGTGGGGGTCGGATACAATAACTTGGGAGAGAGGAGCCAGTAACAGAATCCTTTTAATGAACTACAAGCCCACAGTTTATAAACTTGGACACAGATTATGCTCCTGCCTAGTGTATAAAAATAACTGTATTTGGATGCCTTTGTGGCCAAAGGATCTTATAACCTGTTAAGTTTTCTCTGCCTGTTTTTCTGTTGTAGGCAGGACCTGTGTAATACCCTGCGTGGCACTGAAAGGGAAAATCTCCGGTCTCTTAAGCTGTTCCCTGCCTTTGGTAGCCTCTCTGTATCAGGATTCACATTCTTGTTTCCGTTTCAAACAGGAGACTAGTTTACAAGGCAAGTTCCTCCTTGGAGATCACAAGAGGCTTTCTTTCCCCTTTCTTTTTCTGAGAGGAAGGATTAGGTCACCAGTAATACCATTTGCTTTTTTTTTTCCCTCCTCTGGTTAATCTGCTCTCCAAGATGTCCATGTTACAAGAGAAATAAAAGGCTTTAAGTGAGCGCAGGATTTTTTTCCCTTCACCTCAAGCACTCCAGCCGAGAAGGGCGATTTATAGAAATCACCACATGGAAAAGCCTTAAACCAGAATTCCAGATGCTTATAAGACAAAGCAGAAAGATAGCAGAGCGGCAGGTGCCATCTCCTCACTTTGCAGGGTCGTGTTCTGCCTGCTCGTAAGGAGTTAGGTGGATAGCGATTACAAATACATCTGCACCGTATCCAGGAGTATCGTACGTGCAGTTACAGCTTTGTACAGCAAGCTTCTGTAGTCCCTCATGTGCAATCAGGAGGATTATCGTTATTCAAAGGCCTTTATTTTCTATTATCTTTGTGCATTTTACATGGTGCAAGCATTAGTGGTGGAACAGTTTAAGGTGTGCTTTTTGAGTCTGGCACTCTTCCCGGCAGCGGCGTGTGGCGTGCTGAACATCGCTTGGCGTCACCCAAGAGCAGGACACACGCTGATGCTGATTCTTCTGTGTGGAAAGTTTTGGGACTCTCTAAACAAAAATTACTTTGGTCAGAGCATACTGAGCATGAACAGATGATTGCTGTAGTGAAGTCTGTATTATTTTTGTTCGGATGCCAAGTGCTGGTACCAGTTTGCAGTGAGGCACAGAGATGTAGCAATAAATGTGAATCTGCATTGGGTAGTTTGTACCTTGCACAGGTACAGCTTGTTCATTCTTGTCACGTTACAGTTGTCAAAGTACGCTTAAAGGGCCAGGTCTGCCTTGATTTAAATCAGCACAGCTCTGCTGAACTCAGTGCTGGGCACCACCAACCAAAGCTCTGTCTCTCAAGCGCTTTTGGCTATTTTTTTTTCCAGTCCTTTCTTTCCAAAGAGTTTAAATAATGCAGTTAAATGGACAGTAATACTCAGCCGTTACACATAAAAAGCTGCTTATCTAAGGATATCAAAGTACTTGACAAAGGTGGGTATTTCTCCCAGTGCCCTTGTTTTGCAGGGTGGGATGCTGGCATGCAAAGACAGTGAGCAGTTTATCTGAGTAACAGAGTCGGTAGCAGAGGTGGTAATTAAAACTTCGGTCTCATGACACCCAACTCTATACTGTAACCACTAGACAAACTGCCTCCCGGAACCGTATCTCATCTCTATCTCCCTGCATATGCACAATAAAGCCTTTGTAGTATATGCTGTACACTTGCTATTGATAGTTGTATCAGCTGAAAGATAATGCTTGCTCTTCTCGCTGGCTGCGAGTGTGCTCCATACAACCTCAATTATCTGAACATAATGGGGGAGAAGAGGAGAATTTTGGATAATCAAGGTTTCAAATAATTGAAGGAGTTTTCAGTGTAATTAATAGACACGGTGAGGACACAGCATGTTTTTGAGAGCAGGTTCGGATAGCTGGTGTCAAAGCGTGTGGTCAGTTAATAACTAACACGCTGCTGCCGTTTGGGATATGGTTCTGGTTTTCTTTTTTCTGAAAGGAGGTGTGTCTCTTCCTCGCTTTATTTCAGACAAAAAAAGGACAAATGCATTTCAGACGTGTTGCTGTTATCCCTTTAAGGTTGATGAAGATCAGCAGCTATCCTGTTGCTTAATGGAAAGCCACTTATAGATGTGGGTAGTTCAAAAATTGTGGTAGATAGGCATTATGCAGCCTGGACAGCGGTGGGCTGTGAGCTGTATGGGTGGCTCTGAATGTCTGCAGAGAGGTAGGACCTGAGATCGTCTGAAAAACAATTTCCCCAGCATAAGTCATAAACTCTAGCATTTCAAGTATGACCCAGCTGCTAATGAACTCCATACACTCAAACAAACGTAGGGTCGTTGTAGAGACGCATTAATTTATGAAGATAAAACATCCATAGGATTCAGTAACTGCTCATACAGTTTCTTTGTGCTCAAAGATGACCCCTCTCTGATGGAAATCTTTCACTAGTGAGGCTTTACAATAAATTTCCCTGTGCCATCTAGGCGAGCCTGGCACCGCTTCTGCTTTCTCTGCAGGCCAGTTGGTTTCTAAAAGCAACAAAAAAGATGGGGTAAAGTTTGCGGAATGTAGCACAGAGCATTGCTGACCCTGTTCAGCTTTGATCACACTATACACTCTCACCACTGCTTGCTTTCTGAAACCAGCTCCGTCCTCTGCCTCATATCAGACACAGAAATTAAGAGCAGCCTTTACTCTTGAAGCTGTTATGAACTAACAGATGGGTGCAGGTAAGGCTGAAAGACCTTCAGGAAGGGATTAACTTGTTTTGGTTTTTATCAAGTATGGGGTTAGGTAGGGGGGTGGTTGTTCAGCACTAACCAGCCTCGCAGTTCATCCTAATGCATCCATCTGTTCTGAGGCAGTAGCAGTTTCGTGCCCCCACCAGGGAAGCACACTCGCGTGTTCAGGTTAGTACCAACCCCACAGTCTGGTTTGTTTTTTCTCAACTATTACCTGAGAGACAGGATACATTGATGTCTGGGAGCTGGAGTCTGACTTCTTTTCTCAAAAGTTCGGTTCAATCTGAGTTGCTTTATAAATGATAAACTTCTTCGCTGCAAATTTACAATGCCTGGGCTCATCAGCTGCTTTAAATGCCTGAAAAATAAACATATGTTCTCGCGTGCTTTGGTGCTTACCCCAACACACGTGTCTGTGCAAGAGAGAATGTGCATGTTTGTAATCTCTAATGCAGGCTGGATGTACACACCCATATATAATTCTATTTTGATGCAGATCTGTATACGTGTATTTATGAGGGCTTCAGTGGAACAGGACTGACCCCAATGTTTTATGCATTATTAGGAGGAGCAACAGTTCACCCTTTAAAATGACTATATTTGGAAATCTGGTTCTAAACTCACACTGGTTTAACTTAATTTTTGTGGCTTTTCTCCAGATTTTCATAGCCAGTGGAAGTGAGGACAGGACCAAGAGGAACATTTGTGCTCCTTAAAGGTGAGCGTTTGTGTGGACACATTTGTGTGTTGGCTGCTGTAAGGGACCAGGCAAGCACGCGGCTCTCGGCCTCGGCACAAGAAGTGGCTGCACTGAAGGTGCTTTCACAGTTCAATTTTTGTACCTTTTCTCTTGCTAAGCTCCTTGTTTTCCCCTGCCACTATGGTCTTTGCAAGCCCCATCTATTTGTATCTATTTATATATATATAATATGGGGGGTTTAGCGTCTGGTCTGCTGCTTCTGTGACAATCTTGTGCTCCCTCATCTTTTCCCTCAAACCCTTTTTGGGATCATTTTGTAGTAATGAGATAAAGCACAAAGGGCCGTGATAAAGCTGGGAGTTTTGTTTAACAGTTCAGACGGTGAAAGTTTACAAGAGCCGCGCTGGGAAAGCCGCGCCGTGAATAGGGCTATTATTACCAGTATCAAATTGTTTAGACTGGTGGGCTAAACCACGGGCGCTTCAGAGTCGTCTCACGGCTCCGTCAGGCTGGGCAGTCGTGGTGCCCTTCGGGGGGCTGCGGGTACCACCAGACAGCGGCCGAGGGGGGTGGTTCCAGAGCCTAAGAAGTCGTCCGCTATCGGACAGTAGAGCCCGGGCGAAGGGGGAGGCTCTGCCTTTGCCGAGCGGGCAGGCGGCTGCCGGGGCCGATAGAGGGCAGCAGCCCCCTGCGCTGGGGCTGCCGGAGCGCTGGGACCGGGCAGCGCTGAGCGGACCTCAGACCCTTTTGCCCCGCACAAGTCCCGCCTGTCTGTTGTCTTGATGGTAACAGCCCAACTCATAAGGGGTTTTTTTGGGGGGTGGGATTTTTCCCCACTTTGTGTGCTGTTGCAGATGTAGCAGCGGGGGAGGCTTCTGGAGCGGGTCCCTGGATAACTTTCTCCATAATTAATTAAAAAATACAACCCAAGCATCTAGAAACAGTATTGTGTTGCCTGTACAAAAATACACCCGACAAACGTCCAAGTGAATGCATGCATCGAACGTTCAAGTTCCTGGGCAAGTAGCTTTTTATTTGCGTGTGGGTACGTATGAAACCCAAGTTGATAGATCGTGTTGTGCTTAGATCTTTGTTTCAAGATAGAGCTGTGGGTAGATTACATGATGGATTGTCTTTAGCTGTTATTTCATCACTTCTTACTCTTCTCTTTTCAGTACACGCACTTTCGATATTAAAAGCCCATGATTAATGCTTTTTTTTCCTTCAACTCTCTTTGCCTGTCATTAAAATCCTTTTAAAAAACCAGAGTTCCAAAAGGTCCCACAGGATTTGTTACTCCAGCGTTGGCAGCATCAGTGCCCAAATCTGAACTTTATGGGCAAGTACAAGGGTGAGCCTCTCGCCCTGGCAAGTTGGCAGCCAAACACCATGGTGCGTGAGCAGCTGAAAACACGGAGCAAATGATAACAAACGAGCACTGCTCCTCCGCTCCCACGTTTTCTGTTCATCTTAAATGTACTTTATTGTACCTTTTCTGCAGTTCATTCAGACGACAGCCACACTAATAATCCTTATCCGACATAGAGGAATCCCCCTCCTGGCTCTCAGCTTGAAGCAGTGGCTGGCATCCTGCTGCTCCGATTTGTTGACTTTGATATTTTTTTAATTATTATTCCATATTAGTTCTTGCTTGAATTGCTGGTGCACCTTACCTCTCACCGCAACTGGAGACCGTGTAGCAGTGGCTATAATCTAGCTTCAACGTTTTCCATCACTGTTATTTTCAGGGCTTGTGATTTCAGCAGAATATATGGCTTGTCGTTTCAGCGGGGGGTCTCAAACCGCACAACTGCCATGAATTCAAAGTGCAGAATCCATGAGAGAGGCTCCGTGTGTGTGTGTGTGTGTGTGGCACTGGGGCTGTTAGATATGGGCAGATGCTTTAATACACTGAAAACATCATTTTTGATTGTTGGTGCTCCAAAAGCTTTTTGTGCTCTTTCTTAATGATGACTTCAACTATTCCTCAAACTGAAAGTAGTTGATTTTCCTATCTTTTGGCAGCAACCTTCCCCAGTGTTTAGAAAACTGGGTATTGGGTGCATGCTGGGTAGTGAGCACAATTCTTTTTTGAAGTTGTTCTCCACTGTGAAGTATTAATGTTTTCTGTGTTAAAAACAGTACCTGCAATTCCTCATGACTGGTACATTCACTTCAGACAATGAAGACTCTGCTCGGGAACAGTCCTGTGTTCACTGGAGAGTAAGTGCAGGGCTGTCCCAAATCAATAAGTGAAGTTTGCCTGTGGCAGAACTGACAAAGCCATTGTATAAGAGAGTTCATGTAAGTATTTGATCATTTTTTCTGGAGGTTTTACTTGCTCGTTCTCAGGCAAAATACTGTCACTTAGAGCAAGTCGTGAGTTGATTTATTTTGGTTTCCTAAAAAAAAATTCTAACTGTGCAAACGATACTAAAAACTTCGCAGTGAACCTTGATCGTACAGGATTAGTTCCCATCTATTCCACTGACTCCATTCACAGGAATAAGGGCCACAGGAGAAATCCCACACAGGAAACCATGTTCTTTGCCCTGGAAGCCTCATTATCTTATGTGATCCAGGTATAAACAGTTGGTTCGTTCCTGATGCACAAAGGGTAAACTCCTGCCTTTTTCACTCTGGCAGGGTTTTGCCAGGGTAAATTGACTCCTGATTTACATCACCTCTAACTTCAGTGGGAGCAAAATGCAGCCTTTTAGGTCTGATGGAAGCCTGTTTGATCTAGTCCTTTACTGCCAAGTGGTATCAGAAAGGGAGCTGAGCACGGAAACACAACTACCACCGAGCTGCTATTTGTTGCACTGCATTATCTGTAGTATTCTTGTTATTCTAGAAACTTTTTTTTCCCCCCCTGCCTGGAACATTTTGCTGCAGCAAATGAAGATGAGGGGAAAAAAATTGAAGAAACCTTCATTTGGTGGCATAGAAAATTTGCATAAAATATCGCTCTAAGCATTGAAGGATCTTATTACATAGGGTTTTGATGATAATCTTTGTTGAAATAATATTTAACACATGCTGCACTTTTAATTAAGTATCTGAATAATCTCAAATTAATACCAGAGGTTTAAAAATAAGTTTTCATTTTAGTGAACTGTAACATAATAGCAAGCTGCATGGCAACCCCCTCCTTTACCCTTTGATTTAATTAAATGCCCTTCTTTGTGCTTCTTCTCACTTCAGATCTGCACATAAAGAAATCAGACCCAGACATTTTACTTAGGATTTTGCCACTTTCCTTTTCCTACGTCTTTACTTATTTATTTGCGCCACTTCCTCTAGGGCTTTGATTAAGGCGTTTCTTGGGGGATCGGCTTGTCTGGGGCTTTGCAAATTGGCCTGCGTGTTTGCAAAGGGCGGTTGCAGAGCGTCCCACTGGTGCTGGTGTTTCAGTGGTGTGGTGCTGACCTGCGGGTGCCCGTTTGGAAGCAGCAGGCTGTGGTGGGGAGGTGTTGGGTCACATACAGTGCCTGTGTAGGGTGGGGAGGATGCAACCTGTTAAATCCGGGGTGGCTCACATGGCGTGGTGGCACGCTGGACTGTGTTGCACTCCTGGAGTTTGATTCAAAGGTAAAAGGGGCTTAATGATGTCCTGCTTTCCGAGAGCAATCAAACCACTGCAAATAAATTCACATTTATTCTCTTTATTTTTTCAAATTAAAAAGGCCTGATTTGGCCAATTTGTTTGCCTTCCCACTTAGGCGAGTTTGACAATTACTGCTTTATTATTGCATCTTAAGAAATGTCATTAACCAAAGGGGAAAAAAAAACTCCCCAAACGTCACTCAGATCCGTGTCGGCGAAATTGTTTTTGCCGAAGCCACCTCGCCGGGTGTGGGCTGGGGGAGGCTGTTTGCCGCCTTTATGAAAATGTATTCGCAATTTGGGAGCACGAGGATGTGAAGCAGGCTGGCTTTGAAGGCTTTCTGTTAGATTTCCCCCTTCATCCCTGACCATCTATCATTGTAAAGGAGACATATATAACCGCTGCACTTTGTATATTAAGGCGAGCTGCCTGCTTTTTCCCTTTGCTGAGATAATGACACTGAGGGTTGTTGACTGCTGTTATCTCTGATGACAGCCTTATCTGCATGGCTCTGATTTCTGCTCCCGGAGTCGGAGATATCCAGTCCTTTGGAAAGTGACCACTGCTTCCATTACGGCTGGGCAGACTGGAAAGCAAATATTCGGGGGCAAGAGAGTTCCTAATCGGTCGTGCTGTTTGCTGGGCTCCCCCCCAATACAAACTATTGAAGGAAAATGCAGGGGGTCAGGAGAAATGAGAACCTCAAAATAAAGTCAGATAAAAGGCAAATGCTTCCAGCCCTCTGGTGGGGACAATAAATGATGATAACCAATTGTTGAATGGTGTTGGTGTGTGGCTCAGCACCTCCACACCACAGGAACCCCTCACTAATGGACCTAGGAATGATATTTACGCAGTGGAGGGACCATTACACCCTCCTGGCTGCACTAAGCAAGATTCGTGGAGTTGATTTTAATTCCTCTAAACATAATAACCTGCAATTAATGGGCTAGCCCTCACAGAGACGCCAAGGTGTGCAGCATTGCCACCGTTTCACACGCTGCATTCCTGTCCCTTGGAGAGCTTAGAAACAAACTTCAAATATTTATGAATTTAGTCTCTTAACGCTCTTGAGAAACAGCCTTGTTTCACTGCTGCAGAAAGTGAGATGCAGAGATACTGTGTGCACTTGGCCAGGATCCCTTGAGCCCGAGTGCAGCCAGCCGTGGAGCCTAGGTCTCCTAACGCCTCGCCAGCACCCAGCTCATCAAACCCATCCCACTGCCCAGGTTTTGTCATAATGCTTATAAATAGACAACCAAATCTGTTTTCCACAGTGTGGGTTGCTGCGAGCCCTGCTGTATTAAAAGCACATTTCAGAGCAGAAAGTCTCCTGGGGAATTCCACCTTAAAGCAGCACTGAGCCAGGAGCTGCACAGCCACGGAGCCCTGCCGGCACTCCGTCTCATCTTCCCTGCAACACCACCTGCCCTTTCTTAAATATAGGGGGCTATTAGGAGCTTTTTTACCTTCCCATCATATCTTATAATGTGTGTTTCAGTCCGAACACTCAGACCAATTTAATTGACATATGATCCAGCCTGTCTTTACCGAGTTGCGCCTCTGCAGTCCTGGCTTGCCTAAGCTGCGGTTTGAGGCTACCAAGGTTAACTACAGAGTGAGTGTTACTGGAAATACGTGTTGCTGAAGTATGCTGATGCTTCCCCCCACCCTTTTAAAAATACGTTGTGCTGGAAACTGCAGCGCAGGTGGTGGTGGTGGGGAAGGAGGGGAGACAGTGAGTTTGACCTAAAAGTCTAAAGGGGTGTTTATCTTCCAATGCTTCAGAAGAAGGCAAACCCAGAGTTGTTGGTTTTTTTTTTTCAGTGCTGAGGAGCGATTAGTAATTAAAAAAAAGATAGAGCTGGAACTAAAAAAAACCATTATAAATGTTTAGGTTCATTTTTTTAGTTGAAAAGGCAACTATATATATCTGAAAAATTTCTGTTTGAAAAGTACTTGAGTTTGAAACGTCTTATTTGTCATGTAAGAAGCTTTTTCCCACTCCCAGTAGGGGTGTGTGTGGTGTAATATCTGACCACCAAAGGCTCTTTCTGCACTTTTCTCATGGCTAACTTGTGGGGCCACTTTCCTGAGACACACAAAACAGTGCTGATCTGTGGATCTGCAGTGAAGGTTGTAGGAAATCGGTTTAGGATGTTGTTCAATCACAGAAAGTTCAGTTGCAGACCACAGTGTAGAACATTCTTACACACACAGTTTGAGGATGAGTTTGGATATTAATAACTCATCTGGTTTTTTCCCCTCCAGTGGTTCCAGTGCATTCCTCACCCTGTGGGTCTTGCTGTGAGGAGGGAACAGATCAAGTGCATAATGTGTATTTCCCAAAGTTATGTGGGACTGAAAGGGGTTAGGATGAGATCTCACTGTGACAAAATCGTTGTTGCAGGCTCAGATGCAGCATTTTCTTTTGTCTGCGTCTGTCTAGGACTCTGACTCAAACCCACTGGCTCAAGGTCTTTGGAGATGACCCCAGGAGGGACACTGGCTGGTGTCCCAGCTGCTGGCTCCTTGCTCAAACCACTAAAGCGCATCCTTCCCCACTGAAGTCCCATTCGTTGTGCCTGTATCACTGAGAGCAGAGCTGTGTGGCAGCGCCTGCCTGAGCTGAGCTGCCCTGTGAGTAGCGCAAACCCCTGTGCTAGAGCTAGACACCGTCTCTGCTGGGATTTGAACCTGAGCTCACAGACAGAACAGCAATTTGATCGCTCAAGCGTGCTGTTACGCAGCCCTGCAGTTGATAAGGGTGGTTCAATTCCGGCGTTTGCAGGATAGAAACTTTTTCCCTGATGGTTTCTCTGTTGTGACTCCCCCACCCAGCACATGCCGTCCTCGACTGTGAACGTGGTCTTTTTTCTGTATGTGTCTCAGCTGCACAGCACCATGCTGCTGCAGCACCTTTCCCATACTGCAGCCCCACACTGGGAGGACATTTCCTCCTGTGCTAAGGGTGACAGTGTGAGCAGGTTTTGTGCATTGGCAGGACTTATCTGCAGCTGTGGGAACATGTTCTGCCAGAAGCCCGCATCTCCTGAGCATTAATTACATAGCCCCTGTGCTCCTCTGTTCCCAGCTGTAAAGTGGAGATACCCTTCTTAACCCACGCCATTGCTTTATTCACCGCAGCTCACAAAGTGCTTCTGGATCCACAGATGGGAGGCACCAGAGAAGTGACAAAGATGATTAATAAGGAGGTTATTAACAAATGCCAAGGGTCAAATCCTGCAGCGGTTCCCAAGTTTGTGCTTGACACAGAGGTCAGTGTCACGAACAACTCCCCATGTGGCTGGGAGCTGGACTCGGCTCTTGGATGTAAAGCCCAGATAGGCAAAAATTAGGTTAAATAGCTTTGACCTGCACCTGATAGGAGCATTTCTGATAGAACGAGGGGGTTTCTGTGGTATTACTGGAACACAGAACTCTCTCCCAAATGAGCTGTGAGTGATCCTATGGGCTGGTGTTGTTTGACAAGCTGGTTTTCTAAACTTCTGTGATTTGCAGGACTGTGGACACGCTTAAATCTCTGAATCTGTGATGGCCTGGGGCAGGCAGCAAAGTGTGTGCTTGCTGTGGGGAAAAGCACCGATCTTCTGAAGCATGGCTTTCATTTAAACTTCCAGAGGGCTCCTAGCTCTGGCCTGCCAGTGTTTATCTGCACCAAGTGTGAATGGGAATTGGAAAAGAGGCAGGAGAGAATGGCTGCTTTTTAAAAAGCTAATTTAAAAGCAGGCGCAGTCTTCTGTAAAGATGATTCTGATTGTCCAGAGCTCTTTTGAAGGGACAAGGTTAACTGCATTTGTATTGAGAATGTGGGATTAGACACACGCACAAAATGAACAACATCTTCTTTATTTATTTCATACTTAAATGACCAAGAGTGTCAGTCAGTCAATTCCTGATGATTCAGGAATGCAAGGGGATTTTCTGCATTGTTTTTTTCATTTCATAAAGCTCTTTATCTCTGGCTTTGTACATTAGCTGTTTCTGCATTGCCACCAACCTTCTTCTGACCACTACCCTTGTGTAACCAAAGGGGGAAGACATGCATCCACTGTAACCGGCACAGTCGGTTGGAAGCCACAGGTAAAATACTTGTCAGTGTATTGCCCTGTGCCCTAATTTAACTGTATAAACTGCCTCGCACGGAAAAGGCCGGTTGATATTCATACTGCTGTTCCTTACATGGTCTGAAACGACCAAGGATTTAAAACTATGAAGCAAGGAGTCAGGCTGTTATTTACAGAGTGCTGATGCTTTGGCAAAAAGGCACGAACAGACCCTGTTCAAACTCCTGTGGTCCATGTCCAGTGCTGTGTCTGCCTTTACATTACTAATCTTTACAGTGTGATTTTAATCTGGGTTGCATCTGTTTGTTGCCATTGTGAAAGGGGAAAATCCTAATAATTTGAAGAAAAGGCATAGGGAAGTGGGAGTTTCTTTTTGTCAGTTTTATAGCCAGGGAAACTGAGGCATGAGGAAGTTCTGGAGATTTGAGTGTGAAGAAAGCTGGGAAAGCAGTGGAGGAGCTGGGGAGAGAGCCTGGGAATCCCATGCCCCAGCGGTTGCAGATGTTCCCTGTATCACAGAAGAGCAGCCCGAAGGGTCTTCAGCTGACAGAGTTTACCCCATGCGTCAGCAGCACTTTTATCCCAGGGAGCCAAGGGCTGGAAGAAGACTTGCTGGAAGAGTGATCAGGTATTGGAACAGGCTGCCCAGGGAGGTGGTGGAGTCAACATCACTGGAGGTGTTCAAAAAATGTGCAGTTGTGGCACTTGTTAGCACCACTTGTTAGGTGGTGCTAGGTTGTTGGTTGGACTTGATGGTCATAGAGATCTCCAGCCTTAATGATTCTGTGATTCTAAGACAGTGTGCCTCTTGAGTTAAGGTTTGATAGATTGGATGCTCCAGACTCAGAGCATTTCTCAGAAGAAAACTGGCTGGAAGCAGCTCAGCTTAAAACTTCATTTGGATGGACGCACACAGTAACTCCAAGGGCTCTCCACATAGATTCTGCAAAAGTGAACTCTGACCTTAAAGTGCTCACCAATGTCCAGGAAGATATTTCCTATCAGTGGAGTCTTTTTCTTTAAAAAAAAAAACAACATAAAACATTTTATATATTAATTGCAGCTTGTCACAGACTGTCTGCCTTGTCTCAGCTGCCTGGCTATACCCTCCCACCCTTATTTTGGTAGTGTCATCTCTCTAGATGCTATCTTACCTTTCTGAAGCAAACGCAGTGTCTTGCTTTTGTAGTTGGAGCCAGGATCTTTGCTGCAGAAAAGCAGAGTGTCACTGTGTGAGCTCGAATGAGCTGTGTTGAGTCATGCCAGCTGAGGATCCCGCTGGCTGGATTTATTGCTGAGAAAAGACCAAAAGTGAATACCCAGCACAAGGGAGGGTCTGTCTTATGTGCCCCATAGGCTTAATTAGCATACAGAGTTTTGTTCACTGCTATTTCTTAAAGCCAAAACCACTAACAAGCAAATGATGTAAAGGAGAAGAAGGGCAGAAATGCTGTTCATGGCTTATTAATGTTTATATAGCACCAAAGCTGGGTAGGGCACTCTAAAGGCATTTAAACAGGCATGATGGCATGAAGTACTGAACCCCATTAGGCCAGATGGAGCTTTGGCGTTGATTTTAGTGGAGTTAGGATTGCCCTTTCCCAAGAAGTTCCTGTCTTAAGGGTAATTCTTGCATTGAACAGAGGTTCAGCAGGCAACAGGGTGGGTGTGGATCTGCTGGGCAAGGTCTTGGGCTAGAGGAGCCACAGATACTGAGCATGAGCCCTAGACGCTGCAGAGCTGCCTGGGGATGCTGCTCTGTAGTGAGGGCACCTATGACCCGTCAGACATGTTGGTTAAACACTTGTTACTCATATTGCTGGAGATACTGTCACTAGGGCAGCTTCCTACCACCAGCATCTAAATTTTCTGAACATTCCTGCTTATTTCTTTACTCCAGGCTTAATCTCAGCAGTGAGTATTCCACGATTCCTGTACAGGAGAGAGTGGACGATGGATCCTCCAGTTGAGTCACTAGAAACCTGTTATTTCCTTGCGGTGGCGTTGTCCAAGATTTAGAGGTTGCGATCGAACACATCACCCAAAACAGTGACCTTGTCTTGCAAGGGAGAAAGTTTTTGAAAGATTGACTGGATTATTGGAGAGTTTTGCCCACTTTGTGTTTGAAACCATGAAGGTACTTAAAAACTACGTTTTCAGGCGATCCCCAGAGCTGTGAAGGTCAGATACTCTTTTCATCAGCCAAGGAATGTAAGGCTATTTGTGCTCCTCACCTTAAGACACCTGTCTTTGGTACATGAGTAGTGAAGCTTCTCTTCCTAATTTGTCCAGGCTCCTCCAGAAGGAGCATTTAGAGACCAGCCACCCAATGTTAGGCACCTGGGTCACAGTTTTTGTGAGACCCCCTCACCTCTGCTTTTCTCTCATTGTTTTCCTCTGGGAGCTAAAACTGAAGCTGCAGGAAGAGCTCTGTGTATTATAAATCTCATTACAACACTCCAAGAGCTGGCAGCAGTACGAGCTTGCACTTTCAAGCCATCTGTGAAAGTCTAGGTGCAGGACATAAGGTGCAGAAAGCTGTTTCCTGGAACATGGAAAATACTGCAGCAGGTGTTGTAGGATTGGAAATTTGATTTTGACCCCAGCCCCTTTGGTTGCGTTCGTGCCCTTCTCTGGTTCCTGTGTCTGTCTGTGCCAACAGGTTTCACTCGCCTTTACTGTCTGCGTCAAGTAGCTGTGACATAGGTGAGTGTCCACCTCTTCCCCGAGAAATGAAAGGGCGTTCTGCTCAGCCAGCTAAGAAGCCATTTCACATGGCCGTGTTGCCCTTGACCTCGGCTAAGCACTACAGCAATAGCCACGGTATGGGAATAGGAACTGCTTTCAAATACGTTTGAAGGGATCACAGTTCACACACAGATCCGCCATAGCCATAAAAGCTGGAGAGAATTGTTGCATTAATCACTCCTCCTAAGCTATTTGATCGACTACTTCTGCTTCATGTCCACAGCAAGCGTGCCCAATGGTTCCTGAGGTTGCAGATGTGTTACTGCAGGCTGCTGCCTTCTGCACTCCTGTGCAGATCAAACAAGCCCTTGAAGTGGGATCTGGAGCCAAATCCAGCCTTAGAACAGTAGGGTATAATAACAGCATTGCCACGAGGACCAGCAGGCTGGTAGAGGCATTTCTCTTTTTGTAAAGATGTTTGTCAATGATTTCTATGAAAGGACGTTGTAGCAAGGTGGGGGCTGGTCTCTTCTCCAAGTAACTTGTGGCAGAACAAGAGGAAACAGGTTGCACCAGGGGAGGTTTAAATTGGATATTAGGAAAAATTCCTTCACTGAAAGGGTTATCAAGCCCTGGAATAGGCTGCCCTGGGAAGTGGAGTCACTGTCCTAGAAGACATTTAGAAAACATGTAGATGTGGCACTGAGGGACATGGTTTAGTGGTGGCTTTATTGTTGGGCTTGATGATCTTAGAAGTTTTTTCCAACCTAAGTAATGCTCTGATTCTTTATCTCCCAGGACACATCTGCAGGTTTATCTACTGGAGTCCCATCTTATGCTCAGCAAGAGCTGTTGAGTGGTTTGGGGAAGGACCTAATCATGAAGTTTTACACGTCATTGTTTTAACATCTATGTAACATTTCTTTCTGCTTTTCCTTTCCAGAATTGAAAGGCCACTTCATGGAGTGCAGTGACCTGCCCTCGAGGGCTCTCCCTGGCCTATGGTTTCATGCTATGCAATCTCATCCAAGCCAACTGCATTTGAGGTTTCTCTTCTAGCCTGTCTCCCACAGAGCATTTCAGAGTGGGTACATTTCTGTAGTGCAGGACTGAGCCTGTGGAGAACTGCAGAGCATGTGAGAGAAGTTGTCTTGCGCAAAGACTGCCCTTACACGACTCCCCAACCCCACAGTGGCAGCTCATGGTGTGTTGTGTTTGCATAATGTACTTAAACTGAAATAGGTCTTAAACAGCTACATTGGCATTAATGTGCCTTTTGCCTCAGCCAAGCAGCGAAGGCACCATGTCTGCTGTTGTGGAACGTGCCAACGCTTCAAATAAGCTCCTGGCAGCATCACACCTTATTCAACCCTTCTCCATCCTTCTGGAGGTTGCAGTCCTGGAATCCCATTTTATTCTTTGGTTATCCAGGGAGCTCATTACTTACTTTCAGATACAGTTCACATACTAAGTCAGGGTGTGTCTCAGAGCCTTTCTGCTCTGGGGACTCCTCCTGCTTCACAGCAAATGATACACGATTGATCTGCGCTTCCTTATAGCACTGCAGAGCGGACAGGGCAGTGGGTTTGTTCTCACTGTGTGTGTGTTTTTATGGTAGCCCACTGAGATTGTAGGATCTGCTGTCCTTTTTGCTATGAATTTGCCCGTGTGTGCTGTGAAGAATCCTGGCAGAGACCCCTCTGCCTTTAGCACCAGATCAGCCCAGTGTGGGGCATTCGAGAGGTGTCAGTCTGGTTTGCTGAACACAGCAGAAAATTGTAGCCCATTAATCATTTGAACTTGAGCAATAGATGTTCCCTCAACGAACAGCCACGTGGGGAGGTAAAACTGCAAGGTAAGTGGGGCTTTGGTGAACCTCGCTTCTGTCTCCAGGATGTTACTGAGAGAACTTGGCCAAATCTCCTTGTCTTTTTAAGCAAGAGGATTTGTAGTTACCCAACTAACTTAACCTGGTTGAGGACCTTCCATGACTGTGTGACCCTTGCTTTTTTTTTTTACTTTCTTGAATCATCAAGGCTTACAGACCATAGAATTCATTTTGATGAATTCAGAGTGTGTGTTATGGGGCTTAGAACATATTTCACAGAGCTGGTTTCCAAAACACTGAAACCAAGTGGAAGTGGACAGGTTTTCATGTGACTATTAGAAAAAACATTAAGAAACCGTTTGGATGTGAGACGCAATTGGGATTCACTGCCATCTCATGGAGTGGAGAGCTCTGCCTTGCCTTAGCTTGGCTTGGTTTGGTTTGGTGGCACTGCCTTGGTGGTGTGGGTGCAGGATCCATCCCATCCCAGATCAGGCAAGTACAAGTGATGAAAACATGAGCAGTGAGCCTGTGTGCCAGGGCATGAAGCTTGCCAAAGGGGTTCAGGGCTCTGCTTCTGCCGCTTGTGGCATGGGCACATCTCTGCTGTCCCCTGCAGCAACGGGGTCATCACTGAGGTGAATTGTGTAAAAGTGGTGAATTCTGCTTTGGTGGCTTGAGGACTGACTGGAGGGCTTTTGGGGGAAGACTTTACTCCCTCTCAATGGGCTTTCACTTCCCAGCAGGGAGAGAGCAGAGCAGCGGGGCATTAACCGAGGGTGTTTAGAGGATTGAGAAGGACCTGAAAGGGGAGGATTTGGTGGCGGTTCCTCTGGGCGAGGAACGTGGCGTTCAATGCTCGCACGCTCCTCATTGTATCAGGAGGATAAAGCGGGGTGGCCAGAGGGATTCGGGGCTGGGGGTCCGGTCTGCAGCAGTGCGGAAGGAGCCCAGCCCCAGCGGGAGCCCTGCCAGCCTGAATAGCCAGCCCGGTGCCTCGCAGGCCTCCCGAACACACGTCCCCGCTCACTTTGAAGCGGGTGCTGCAGAGAGGAGCTTTCTCTGGCTCTTGTTTGCTGTGATGATCCCTAAATTAAGAAATGCAAATCTATGCAGGGCAGATTCCTTTTCCAAAGGCAACTTGCCTCAGTTGCTAATTCTCCGCTTGGCTTCTATAGAGACCCCTCGCAAACACCTGCAGCTTAGGTTTTTTTTGCCTCTCCCCCTTTTTTCCAGGGAGGGGGTTGCATGGGGAGTTTATTGAAAATCTTTGTTTTCTCTGGTGCGATGAAACTTGCTTTGCTCTTTTGCCTCCTTTTCTTTCCCCTTTTCACAGAACAAATACAGCTGATCCATCTCCAGCCCCCCTGCACGTGCCGCAGGAATAAATCGCCCGCCTCGCCCCCAGCCCCCCTCCCCAACACACACACACTTTGCAGCCGGCAGTC
>JAOXOE010000745.1:6987212-7015500 GCA_028565055.1 Phoeniculus purpureus | reverse complement strand
AGTCCCTCCCCAGCCTTTTTGTAGGTCCCTCTCAGATACTGGAAGGCCACAAGAAGGTCACCTCAGAGCCTCCTCTTCTCCAGACTGAACAGCCCCAATTCTGTCAGTCTATCCTCATACGAGAGGTGCTCCAGCCCTCTGATCATCCTCATGACCCTCCTCTGCACAAGTTCCAGCATTTCCACATCCTTCTTGTAATAAGGGCTCTGGTTTTTTGGAGTGTTGAGGCCAGTCCTGAGTTTGGGAGAACTGCTACCTGGCTGTCCCCACCAACCAGCAGCAAAGCACCAGGTCCTGCCTGCTCCTGCCAGCACCTCCTTCCACTCATGGAATTTCCTGTACCTCCTCTGAGATGCTGAAACAATGAACCACGGACAAGATTAAACCTGGTGCAATTCTCCTGCGCACAAACGTGTAACCACAGCTCTGCTGAAGACCACAGGAATTAACCTGGGGTAAGCAAAAGGTGAAACTATGAGTTTCTTTCCTGAACTACAATGGAGGGAACGTGAGATAAGGCCACAGTCTCCCTACAGAGAGCAAGATGATGTCCCTGGGGATTGTGTTCCAAGCCACCGCAAGTGGAGCCATGGGAGAACATTTCCTTCAGCACCAATGGGGTTAAAGATTGGATCTGGTGCAATTAAGGTATCCAGAAGCAGGGCAGTGAATAGGTGCGGGGCACTTACTCAGTTCCAATGTGACAAGTTCAATTCTTCTGTTTAGACCTAGCAATTTTCTTACATATATTAATTATTTGAAATAATTCTCCAAATAACATCTAGGAATAATTCAGGCAATATATCTTGATAATGAACCTGTTGCTACTGAATGCTTGAAATCTCAGCTGTGCTGGTGGCTGGCTCGGGTGAATGTTCACACGGCATTGTTTCTTCTCTTAAATACAGGTACGTGACTTTCAGAACCAGGTTCTGGTCTGAATTGCTGTGTTGGTGAGGTCTCTGTTATTTGCCGTTTTGGTAAGTGTTCCTGGCAGTAAACGCTTTTGTTAGGATGGTATTGGTAAAGCAAACACAAAAGCATGTGAATGGGGGTAGATCAAGCTGAGTTGGAGAGAAAACCATTTCTGAGACACATAGCCACCTGCAACCCTCAAGTGAAGCTGCTGGGAGAAGGCTCTCTGTTCCCAGCTTACATCAGATTCACTCTGTTCCGATTTTGTGACAAGATTTCTCAGGGCATTAAGGAAAAACTGTTTTCTGTGGGGGGGAAAAAGAAGTGTGTGTTTTCTGGCAGCCCATAGTTTCAAATCTTAACAAGCAAAATCTCCCACAGTGTCCCAGTCTCGTAGAAGCAGTAGCGTTCCTAGTCCTCTTGCACTCATCAGGCTTTGTGGTGGAGCAGCAGTGTCCCTAGGCACCATGTGTGCTGAGGGCAGGAGAAAGGGTATCCTGCTTCCACTGGAGCTGTCCTTCTGGAGATGATTGGGACAAGGCGGCTGAGGTGCCCAGTGCCTGCTGGGGCTCTTACGTAAGCAAGCTCTGCTTTCGGTTATTTATCACCCAGCAACACTGCCAGTTTTGCCGAGACTGAGGCAGCACAGAGCAGGGTCCAGCACTGGCTGCCTGAGCGCAGAACGTGCCTTACTGATGCTCCTCTGTGATGTGGAGCTGCAGTAGAGCCATTGCCAGCCAGCAGCAGCAAGAGCTGACTGGGCACTGGGTGCTTGACCATGCTGCCAGAGTGGAGCCAGCCATCATCCCGCTCCCTACTCCAACCAGCCAGCCCTTCATGCTCACAAGCATGGAAGCACTGGAGTCTTGGAGGGAGTTTTCTGTCCAAAAACACTTGGCTGTTGGGCCAAGGACAGAGTAGGAGGGAAAGGCAGACACGTGTAAACAGGGAAGATCTCCTACTGCTGACCCGTTTCTCACATGTGCCCTAAAACTGAGAACACTTAAGACCTTGGGACTAAGAACAAGAACTCTGCAAAATCTTTGATTCGAGGGCAGCTCTCTTAACTTTGCTTTGCAAGCAAGTTAATGGCTAGCTTTATTGCCAAGAAGAAAATCTTCCTAGCTGTTCTCCACCTAGCTCCTGAGAATGTAAATGTGCTCGGTTTCCAGACTTGCTTACAGGCTCAGTTGCTTCCTTTCTGTGGAAGGGTACGCAAGTGCCCTTCCTGTTGCCATGAGATACAAATACGTGGCACTGGCTGGTGGGGTTGTCCTCATGTTGCCAATGAGAAAGTGCACTTTGCGTGGAGCCCCAAAGGAGCTCCAACGGAGTCCATCAAACACCTGCTCTGCACTACCTTTCCACATGCAAGCCCAGTTTAGAATTAGCAAAGCAGGCAAGAAGCAGGTCTTTTTTGTAAGTTAGAAACCACATCAGAGCCGAAGTCATACCCTGACACTGCTGTGTACTGCAATGAGTCTGTGGTTGGGCAGCGTTGAGCTTCTTTGCTGGGCTCTGCTTGGGAGTTTTCTTTCTCCTCACCAACACTCTTCTGTTCTATAATTTCAGCAGTAGTGTTGCTTTTCTCATCTCCCGTAAAAAGATTTCTCGTCAGGCTTGTAATTACTTACAGCTTTGATCCCCACAGAAACTAAGTGGTAACTCGGTTTGCACCTTTTGCTGTGCTTCTCTATGGAACAGCAGAGCCTCTCTTGACCAGAACTTCCTGTCGCAGCTGTGCCTATGTTTTTTCTCTGGTGTGGTGCCACACACCGTTCTAAAGCCAGCCCTGGGTGCTTTCCAGCTAGCCAAGCCTGGACAGAGTCCAGGCAGTGTCTCCAGTGCTGGCTCCCAGGGTTGCATTTCTTGCCTGGCTCCCTTTCGAGGGATGTTGGATCAGAGTTGAGAGCTCAGTAGCTTATGGGCATTGTCGCATCCTCCATCCTGTTGGGCACTCTGACTCTTTGGGGACCACAGGGACAATTCAATAAAGGGACACAGAGTCTGCATAGGAATTTTTTTCCACACAAACGCACGCACTTTGTCCCCAGACAATGCAGGAGAGCTGCAGAGCCAGGCAAAACCAGTGCTCTTTTCCTCAGCTCTCCCGTCTGGTGTATGTCTCCAGATTTGCCTCCAGTCTTTAAGGGAGCCCAGGTTCCTCTGGCTGCGCCTTCCCACCCTGCACACCAAAGGGCTTCCTCTGCCCCAGGAATAAGTCCATTTTAAAAGCAGCCTGACATCTTTCCTTTGTTCCTGCCTTTCCACTAGGATTTTCCATGATGCAATCCTCGTTATGGGGTTACTGGCAAAGAGCTGTTAAAAGTCAGTAGCTGTGCCTGGAGCAAACCCATTGTTCTGCCAGTGCAGAGCCCTTCAATGCTGCTGACTCCTGCGTGGCCTTACTTCTGCTGCCCAGGCACTGCCAGCGAGAGGGATGTCCTAATCCACATGGAGGGATACGGCCATAAACACGAGGCACAACACAAAGAGCGATGTGTGATTAGAGGCAGACATGGCCCCTGGACTAGTAGCACCAAGCTCAACTGTGGCTGGGGACTGGGCTATGACTCACCAGATGCATCTCACTTTTCCTGGGGAAGTTCGAAGGCTGCTGCTCCAGCCGAGAAGGGTTGTTTTGGAGAGGAAAGTGAGAAGCTGTAGCTTTTATCCTTTTGGAGGAGCAATTTGCAAGGAAAACAATTGCAGGATTCTCTGGAATAAGGAGTATTAGCTGCATCGTCTTTTAAAAATAATTTAGTCAAGTGAATGTTGGCCAAGGATTAGCGCCCTTGCAGGCACTTGAGTTGCACTGAGGGGATGTTAGCTGAGATTTATTCAAGTTTGGGATTGGTGCAAATGCATAGGTGACATCTAATGCCAAAGCAGCTCTCTGGCTCGCTGATGAAATGAGTCGGATGCTCTGTAAAGTTTTCAGCAGTGTAGCCATGAACCCCGAGATTAGAATATCCTTTGTTTTTTCCAGCACGTTCTGCCAAGATTTTGCCTTAAGCAGAAGAAAGATGAAAAATGCAGGGCCAGAGAGTCCCTGACAGCCAAAAACCACTGTCTGCTCTGTTGCTCCCTGGGATAGAGCCCATGTACAACCAGCACTGAGCAGGGAAACATCTCTATTGTCCAGCACAGTCATTTTCTTCAGTGTTGGACAGGTGGGAAAAGGAAAATTCACAGAGAACGGTCCTATGTGGGGAGACAGAGTCTTATGTCCCCTACCCCCCTCTGCTTCTGATGCTTGGGGACTGCTAAGCTGAAGCTTCAGAAGGTCTTTCTAGGAAGTGACATTGGATGGTTCTAGTTGATCCAAGCAGGTCTTCTTCTGGGAATTCTTATTAATGGTAATAATGAGGTTTTTATCTTTAAGTAAGGATTACGCACCCAGAATGAGACATGCTGCAAGTGAATTCCAGTAGTAGCTGTTCAAGACTTATGACTCTAAAAATCTGCCAGCTAAAACACTTGTAGGACATAAAGAATTGCAGCTTTTCATGATGCTGAAACGTTTAGTGACTTCATCTTGATGTATTTGAACTGTTGCATTGGAGGAACCTATACTGAAATTTCCTGTCCTCCTACAAAACAAGAACTATTTTTTCCCTGTAAATTTGCATCAGTTTTATTTAGATCGTTAAAAAACAGTAGTGCCTCCCTCAAAAATAGTCTTGAATTAAACAAAACCTTTTGTTCTGCTCTGAATTTTGTGAAAAATACACGAAACGTGAAAACCAACAAGTTTTGGTTGTTCAAAGCGAAGTTCTTGTTTCTTTTTGTTCTTCATAGTCCTTCAATGAAGAATTACTGCCACTTAAGACAATGATTTGCAGCTTAACAAAAAACCAAACCCAAACCAAAAGAACCCAGGTTTACAGATGTTTCAGTGCTGGGGTAAGTGCAGTGGGGCCACTCTCTAAACTGTGCTTGGAGAGTTGAAAGAACTGAGGCATTGACTCAGGCACGAGCTAATGGATTACTTCCAACCTTCAAGGAACAAAACCAAGTAGCTGTGATAGCAAGATAATACCCACTGTGTTATTGCTGGAAGCGTTCTTCAGTCTCATCTATATGCTGAATAAACAGCTTTGGCCTCTTTGCAATGATGAAAGTGTTTTGTATCATGCACTCGCCCATGAAAAATGACTTCCTGACCACATCTAAGTTTTCACACGGAGACATGATTTCAGAGTGGATTTTGGTGGTATCTCACAGGCTGGTGAGAGCTGATTCCCTTGTCTGACAGAGCCGTTCTTCACATCCTTTCTTTAGTGTCTGAGACAGGAGCAGTTCATCTGCACTTCCAGCCCTCTGGAAGAGGCAAAGTCCTCAGCAAAACCGTGATTGTTTCCATGGTCTCCATTTTGTGCCACTTCAGATGGTAGCCAACTTTGCTTGTGCCCGGCTCCAGCTTTGGGTTTTACAGGATTGCTGTTCTGTGGCCAGGGATGAGTCAGAGGGATGCTGTTAGTGGTGCGTTAGGTGGTACGAGTTAGTCCTTGTTCATGGGAGTCCATGAGCAATTAAAGGACCAAAATTGTAATTAATGCCAATCGGTATGAGTTCATGGAAAACGGAATGTGATGTCTCTCTGGTTTAGTTGATAGAAGTGATAGTAGCATACAGGACGTTTGACTGGGTACCACATGACATTTTGATTAAGGATCTAGAGCAGTATAAAATCAAGAGGGTGTGCATTAAATGGATTAAAACCTGGCTCCCTGACAGGTCTCCAAATGTAACTGTAAATCATCCGCCAGCTGTGTTTGTAGCAAAGTCCCTCCAGTATTCTTGCATTTAATATCTTTATCAATGACATGGAAGAAAATGTAAAACCACCACTGATGTGGTCTGCTGATGGTGTAATGAGCCAAGAAGCAGTAAATAATGAAGAGGAGAGGTCACTGATAGAGGGAGGGATACAGAGCGCTTGGGGAGCCAGGCTCAAGCTAACAACAAATATGGTGAAGCAGGTGAATGCGGGATCAAAAAATAGAAGCTGAATTTGTAGGACAGTAGACTCCAGAAGGCAGGACACTGAAAGTCAGCTGAAAGAATGTTGGGCTGCAACTGAGTGTGAGGATACTTGGAGTTGGTAAGAGAGAAGAAGGTCTCTAGCACACTCGCACTTGGTGAAAGCACCGCTGTGGTGACTAAAAATATCAATGTGTTGGAGCAGGTTCAGGGAAGAGCCAGGAAAGTCCTGGAAAAGCCCCAAAGGGACCCTGTGTGTTGGGCTGCCAGAACAAAGTTGAGGATAGAGTTGGTCCCAGTTTGCAGAAGTGGGGAGTGAAGTAGATCCTAAAGTTTTTTTCCTTCAGCAGACCACTTTGCAGCAGTTGGAAGCTGAGTGTGGAGGCATTCAGATGGAGAGAAAGGCTTCAGCTTACAGCTTCAAGGAGTCTGCTTCATCAGGAATGAACTTGAGTTGTCTGGAAGCTTTGGCCAAGCTCCGTAGCTCATGACTTGGAGTATCAGTATCTCAGCAGGATTAAACCAGCGCTGCTACAGTGGCACATCCAGTTTGGTGACTGACGTCTGCGTGCAAGTACAAGCTCAAGTCCTGCTCATGTTGAAGTCGTTATCAAAGTGCCAGTGGTTTGGGGAAGGTAAAACTACCCTTAGAGTTCTTAGACACTTTTTATCCTGATTTATGCAGAAAGGTGAAAAAATCCCAGAAGTTATTTTAAACCAATATAGTACAGTTTCCTGGATGAACATATAAAAATGAATGCAAAACTGCTGTAGGCGATGTTGGATGCAACTCCAAGGCTTTAGATATTCATGGTGCACCAACTTAATTTACACACACCTCACAGAGTCGGGAAAGATTGGATGCTCTGTCCAAGAGGGTCCTATTTTAACTTACTTTTGCTTACAAGGTGTTTGGGAATAGGTCTGTGTTTTGGCTAATCCATCTAGCTGGGTACTGAATCCCAAAGGGTCAGCATTGTTCTTCTCCCTCCTGCCCCATCCTGTCTCATGTGGGATGAAGTGACGATGCAAACAGTTGAGGAGCTGGATTTGCTTGGTTCTTGGACAGGCTCTTGTTTGGTGAGCTTGGTTTCTGCATGGATCACTGAACCAATGCAACTTTCAGAATGATTCTCCAGTAACTACAGTCCGAAAGGTTGAGCAGGATTTTTGTGGTAGCCATCTATTAGGAGTCCTATGAAGGACTATTTGGACTCTCAGTTGCTTTTCTTACTTGGACTCTCTGACACGGGCATTGCATGATCTTAAATCTCCCTGCACATCCACAAGGAAAGTTGGGAGCATGTTCTAGTGAGCCAAATCATGCAAGGAAGCAGTGTGCAAACATAGGGGCTGGGTTTCACAGGAGCAGATGCAGCAGGCTAAGCAAAGCTAAGTCTAGGCTGAAATAACACGCAGTGCAGCACAGGGTGGAAGTCACTGTAAGAGGCACCGCTGCTGTTCACCTATCTGTGTGGTCTGGAAGAGCCGTCATTTACCTCTTCCATAATCTGTCACCCACCGCTGCTGCCTGGAGCATGGGAAGTTTAATTTCCTGTGAATCGTGGCGTCATTTGCGAAGTTTAATGTTACACGGTTCCTAGCTTCTCCTGACAAAGCAGTTGAATAACACCACCTGTCGTGGTGCTCCTGCCTGCTTGGCTCGTGCTGGAAGTTGTCCTCTGGCTGACGGTGTCTCTGTCAAAGTTAGGGGTCACCTGCAGCCTGGGCTGCGGTGGCTTCCCAGGTTGGTGGGTTGGAGATGTTGGTGGAAGCACTGCTTGAGTTAAAGACGAGTGTCTGATGTCAGGGGACTCCTGCCAGTCATTGTTCTGCTGCCTGTGTGGAAAGAGGCTGAACTCTGCGGTTTTGCTATGTAACATTCTTATGTAGCCGGCCGAGTTGCCAACATGATAAATGCAATTATTTTTTCCAATTGTTATTTTTGCCCAAAGCATGCAATTGACACTGAAGTCTACTGGGCAGGATGGGAATGCAGCGGCCGCTCTCATCCCCGCAGTGGCATGACGATGTGAGGGCATGAATCGCAGTGATGGGAGGCAAACGCTGCCCTGTGGCGTATGTCGGGGGCTGGCACCCGTCTGTGCCTCTCTCAGTCCCATCCTTGGGTGTCAGTGGTCGGAGGGTAACCTGCTTGCTTGGTGTCATCGGAGGGAGAAGAATGGAGGTCTCTAGGGCAGTTCCAGCTGTGATTTTTCTCTGGGAAGGTGGGAGGGAGCAGGGTTTGGTTACGTAATATAGTCAAGAGAGCTGCATTTCACCACCTGGGAGGGAAGCAATGGCGCCGGAGCCGCTTCCCTCTCCCTTACACCCACAGAGGCCAGCAGCCTCGCGGGCTCCCCGAAGAAGCATTTGCGAAAGGGTAAAAAGCATTTGTGGCCCTTCCCCAGGGGAGGCAAGGCTTAACTGGCCCCTGAGCTCAGGAGCAAGGCACAGCTCTCTTGCCCCGACGGAGTGAGGTTGCTTTCACAGAGCCGGGGACAATGTGCCCGGCTGATTTGTGCCATCTCCACCCAGTGAGAAACCAGCACCGCGGGGTGACTGGTGCTGCGGGCTCCTGACAGCGTGGCTTCTTCAGCTGAGCAGAAGGACAGGCCAGCCAGGCTCCCACTGTGGTGGTTAAAGTTTGTTTTAGCCGCCTTATCTAATCTCTCTGCTAACTTTTGCTGGGGGAAAGCGTTTATTGCTTATATCGTGTTACTCCATGAGCACTTGCTGGCTGTGGCTGTTTGCGTGTGTATATGTAGATGTGGAGCCAGATAACTTCAGGCCTTGCAGTTTTATGGGTCAGTCAATCCAAACTGCTTCCACCGGCAGATGTGGGGATGTGCTGCGTTCGTTACCTGTGGGCCATGTGCTATCGGGGTGTAAATCAGCAAAACAGGGCTCTGTTTATACACATAAATTGCCCCAATCTGACAGCTTAATACCCTTTTGACTTTCCACCCTCTGCGGGGGAGAGCCTCAAATGTCTTACAGCGGTGCTCACCCCGGGGATGACGGCAATGCGGGGAAACCAGCCCCGCTATAAAAGGACGGAGCACGCTTTGCTCCTGCGCGTCTTCAGGCTTGGCTGCGTAGCCGACGGCTCCCCGGAGGGGAAAAGCCCTTCCAGCAGACCAGTCCAACAGGAATTTATCTGCTCACTCTTTGCTAAATTGCTAGCTGGACAGCCAGTCACAGGGTCCCAAAAATACCAGCTCCATCTATTCCCCTACGGACATGATTCCCAGGCACGCAAGATCCTAGCTTGGTCACTGAGAGGGCAAACCTACCCGTCCATCCCTCCCCTGCAGCGCCTTGCGCAAGTCTTGATTTCATCTCTTTCGTGGGACATGAAGGTCACACGGGTGAATTTTCCCTGAGCAATCTCAGGGTAAAACCTGCCAGGCTTCCTTTGGCTCCGGCTGGGGGGTTCTGTTGGTCCAGGAGATGCTGTATGTTTTTCAGCTGATGGGAGGGTGTTTCCAGTAAGATAGTAGGGGGTTGATGAGAGGGAAGGGGAAGTGCCAGGACATCACAGAAGAACGGATTGTTGTGATATTTTGAGAAGCTTCTCAAATGTAAATGATGTGGGATTGTGAGGGTAAGATCATTGAAACTGAGATCCAATGTCCCGATTCGAAGTGTCCTTTTTTTTTTTGCCGGCTGCTCTCTCCTTCACCAGCTTGGAGCTCTTGGTGTGTCCAAACCGTTGGTAACTCCCATGGCTTTTTTCTTTCATTTAGTGCATCCTAGATCTGTCTGTAGTAAACCATTCTAAACCCAACCTGGAGAAAGTCTTACTATCTTAACTGGAATGTTTGCTTGTGCTGGTATTGAGCAGCCCTGGCAGGGCTTTTGATTTACCCCGTTGTGCTTTCCAAGTCCTCCTCTCCGCTGGCACTGGAGCTCCATAGGAACAGCTGCTTCTCACTTATCTCCAAGCTCCCACTCTGACCAGGAGCATCCCCATGCTCTTGCATGAGAAAGGACCTGCTTTTAAAGCACAAGTTGAGGCTGAAAATTGATGCTGTAGGAGATTGACCCTGTGGGAGAGTCCTTCTTTCTAGCTGATTCCTGGGTCAGACACTCTCAATTTACCAGTTGCCTGCTCCCAGGTTAGTTGGGCTGCCCCTGTCTCTGCTCTTCATCACCTGAGTAACAGGCAAGACCCTGCAGCTGAGATGTTGCATGAAGCAGAAAGTGGCTCTTCCCTGCTCCTGGCCTTGCAACCCCTTAGTGCCCAAGAGGTAGCTTTGGTGCAGGAAGGGCTGATGACCAGTTTGGGTGGCTGGAGAACTGGTTCTGGTGCTGCTCTGTGAGTGCAGACACCTCCTTTTACCTGACTGGAACTACTCCCCTCGCTGACACTGTTGGTTTTTCTCAGAGGTGAGGGGCTGTCTGTGGCTGTGATTTTAAATTCTCAGAGCTGAGCAGCTCAGGTGCTGCTGTTTCTACAGCAGTTAGTCAGGGTGATTCAGTGGAGCATGGCTTCCTGTGGAGAAACATATGAGGCAGCTCAAGGTTGGATGCTCTAGTGTTTAATATCCAGTGAAGGCAGGCTGCAGCCTTGCTCTCAGCATGGGCTCAGCTTTCTCTGCTCTGCCCAGCCCTGGGAAGACTTGTAAGCAGTTAGTGTCTTTGAGGACTCTGCCCATACGCTAACGTGGTTAAAGTTGGCCAGTGGGTTCAGAAGTTTTATTAGGGAGGCACACCCACAGCACCATCACAAAAGGCTTGTTTCTCTAGGAAACTGGGCTGAAAATAAAATTGTTGTTTCAGTAAGCAAATATGTTTCTTGGAGACACTGGAGCAAGGGAGGTAGTAGGGGAAATGTGTGCTTATGTGGCTCTTGACCCAACCTCCTCTTAAGCATTAGTTTCTGGTTTTACGTCTCTTTACTTATGCCCATTTTTATCGTGTTGGTTAGCAGTCCTAACGACTTGCTCTACCTTGTGCTGCTGCCTCCACCTCAGTAATGTCCCATTTTGGTTCAGGACACCACCGATGCTTCGCTGAGACCAATCCATCCAATGAACTTTACACATACAAGCACTGATCCCAGTGAGAGAGGGACTGACGGGGCCCTGCGAGGGCAAGGCATAGATGCGAGCAAAATTATTTGGTGGTTCGAGCTTTTCAGTAAGCTCCCATTCCAGGACTTGCAAACTGACTTCCTCCATCCTCTCCAAAACATTGGAGCTGCTAATCCCAGGGCAGTAAAGGCCCTTTTGGTCTGAGCTGTCAGCCAAAAATTCAAGAGCCTGTGAGTTGTTCCAGTTTTGCCGAACATGGATGCAGCGGTCAGGTGTCCCTTTGATGCGCTCCTGTTTATTTACAAAGAGCCCGAAAGGTCCTGTTCCCCCCCAAGGTGGCAGGAAACAGGCAGGGACAGAATTTGGTACCTTGTTCTTCCTGTTAGGGTCGATCTCACATGTGAGTAAACAGCGGGTGTGTGGCGAGCTGCAGCAAAGGCTTTGCTGCCTGAACAGCCACCGCTTCTCCCCTTTTCCACCCCTGGATGCCTGTGCAGGGTCCCTCTTTCACTTCTCCCCTGGCTGGCCCAATGCAGGAAATCAGGCTGATTAAAAACTAAAGAAACATTAAAAGCAAAAAAAATGTAAAATGTATTAAAAAACAGAGGGAAAAGAAATTAAAGATCACTTTAATTAGGTTTGAAAAATCTGCACCAGAGTTGACAGGTGGGCTGACAGGGCTCCCTTTCACTGGATTGCCCAGCTCAGGGCTTCTCGTCATGCGTGCAGAGTATTTTGACATTCGTGCTTTCTTGGCTCCGCTCACAGAGCCCAGTGGAACCTGCAGCCTAATTAGATGTAACAATTCCTGAAAATGAGGGTTGTTATTTTTTTTCCTAAGGATAATAATAGAGGTTTTATTTTAAAAAGAGCTAATCTATTTACTCTAGGCTGCCTGCTTCCTGACCTGGCCTCAGCACCTGAGGAGACAGGAACAGAATGAATTAGACAGGGGCTTAGTCACTGGAAAAGATGAGGGTGTTAATGTGTGTGTACACACACATGTACCCATCAGCTCCACTTGAAGAGTTGAGAGGTAGAAGGTTAGGAGGTTGGGATTTTCCCTGGCAACTGACTTTTCTCCCTTACTTTAGTGGTTCGATGCTGATTTTTAGCCAGCATCAGACCCAGCAGGCTCTGAAAGGGCTGAAGCAGCGTTGTGAGTCTGCACAATCCCTTCTCTGGATCCTACACCTCAATCACCAGCCTGCAGGGGAGGGGGAATCCTGTGGCTTTGCACACAAGTGGGTGATGACAGTCTTTGTATGGAGATCTGCATTAAATAAGGAGGTAAAGGGGAAGGAAAAACAAGTCAGAATGGTCCAGGACTGGATGTGCCCAACTATGTGCTGGCAAACTGCAGCACTTGGTGCCCAGAGCTTTCCTTCCAGGGCTTCTACCCATACTGTTTCATTTTGAGCACGGTCTAACTCCTGCTCCCTTGAGCACATCCCTGCATCCTCATGGCCTGAGAAGCATGGCCAAAATCCAGGAGAAAGCTGAGCTGCAGTGATATGCTTGTGCCTCTTGCTGTGGGTTCCTGGTGCCGTTGTGTCTCAGATCTGGCAGCTGCCATCAGAGCTGCATGGCTCTGGCATCACTGCTCTTGACTTCTTGTGGGCTGCTCATGGCACTGAGAGCAGCTCCAGTGTGAGTCAGAGGGCTCCTGTCAACTCCCTGTGTAATGTGGTTTCCCAGACTGATGTGGAGGTGACAATGGCAGAGGCTGAGGAACACTCCCTACCATCTCACACGTGGTGTGGTTTCTCTGCTGCTCAGTTCAAAACTGAGCATCAAGTCACCTCAAAACTTCCCATCAGCTGACGTGTCCATTACTCAGCCGCAAGTGGCAGGGCAGGACACCAGCAACACAATCTGCTTGCAGAGTTTCCCTCTCCCTGTTTCCTCCTGCAGCTTCCAGCGGGGTCTCCTTTGGCATCAGAAATCAAAGCTCTGGGGCCTCTTGGGCTGGCCTTGACAGGACAGGCTAATGGTGCCGGGTGCCTTTCCCAGCCAGCAGCCTGATGGCAGCAATGAATCAGCAGCCGGTGGACTTGTCAAAGGCATTCCTCCACTTTAATCCTATTGACAGGGACTACTGCCTGGAACAGGAACTGCAGGGTGAGCCATGTCAACAGCAGATTCTTATTACAGATAATATTGATGGGGCCTTTACTTGAATAATGAAGGGAAGAGCCCTCTGCTTTGACGTTTGTCTCCAAAACCTAGAATTACTAAGAGTTTAACCGTCGCAGGGAAGCTTAAGATAGCCGCATCTTAAAGGATCTGCTTTCTTGTGGCATTCAAGGCTGGGGAAAGGAGTTCAGCCCATATGCAGGGAGCTTGGCGCTGACCTTTTCACTGCTCTTAATAAATGTTATAGTTAAATAAAGTCGGATGGATTTTTCTATCCAGTGTAGTGTGTTATCCACTTTCTGGAACAAAAAAAAAGGCAAAACCCCCCCAAATCTCTGTTGAATATCACTGTTACTCGTTATGTTCACTAGCTAGAGGGCAAGAAGCAAGGAGGAAGGGCAGAAGTGGGGTGATTCGGGCTGTATTATCAGGACAATTCCTACCATCGGACATGATTGTGTGTGTGAATGAATCAGAGCTACTTAAATCGTTTGTGATCTTATGGCCAAAGCTCAAATCGGAATCAGCAACCCTGGAAACATTTAGAGAAAGGGAGGTTTGTTGGTTGGTTTTTAATTTACTTTCTAATTTTCCATTCTTTAAGAAGAGGAAGCAAAAAACCCCTGTGTCCAGTCCGTATCTCTTGGCTCCCTACGAGAGTGGAGAGACCAGAGCTACAGGGGAGAGGCCATCTGGGAAGTCAAATGAGGGCAGAAAACATCAGCCGTTCCATGAAATAGCCTGTCCTTGCACATTTCCCTGCACTTCTCCCACAGCGATCGCAAACACTGTGATGAGAGAAGGGAAGGAAGAAAGATGAGGCCAAATGGTGGCGTCCCCAGGATAAGTGTAACCAGGAGCAAAATGGTGTCCCTCTGAAGCCTTATTCCAGAGACATCTCTAAATGGGATTTGGACCTCTAGCTCCAAGAAGGAAGAGAGCACACGGAATTGGCTTTTGGCCACATTTGTACCTCCCAGGTCCTAGAGCTGGCCCAGGATTGAACTGGCAGGTGGTTTAAGTTAGAGGAGCCACAGGGCTGCTCTAACTTAAGCCAGCTGGAATCTCTCCTGGGGTGGTTCTACCAGCCAAGGTTTGCTGGATTACAGCAGGACCCTGAAAGCCTCCAGCCCACCCCTGCATGGCCTACATGAGGGGACAGTGGAGCAGATGAGATGAAAATGTCGGAGTATTTCTCAGGTGGTGCTTCAGGACAGTTTTAATTCCTCCACTCTGCTGCAGAAAATCAGTGTTTTGTCCAAGGGAGCCTGTTCACTTGGTATTTTTAGTCTGATTGTGAAGACCTTAGGAGTTCTGGACTGCCCTGAGGTTTCTGAATTTTGGGATTTCTGACTTGATCTGCTAAATATTTTCCATGCACAAAGAGCAGCCACAAAATTTCAGGTTGGATGGCTTGTGTTTTAGATTTCAAAAAAACACAGAAGATGTCAAAACAAGACAGAAGAAAAGTAAAATCTTCGATTGATCCAGTTCCTCTCCTTGTCTGAGTGACTCCTCCCTCTGAAGCAGGTTCCTGAAAGACAGATGAAGTGGCCACTAAGTGCATTTCTTAAAAGTGCAAAAGAAAGACCCACCAAGCACAGAAAGGACCATCCGTGGGGTCAGTGAGCAATCCCCTGGCATGCGAGGAAGTACAGAAGGCGGGCCATGCTCTGTATGTGCACTTCAGACTTCTGAGCATCGTTTGTCTTGCTCTCCCTCTCTACATGTGGTGTTTTCATCTCCTCAGATATTCTGCTTTACTCAGGGAAGCCAATGATTCACCCAGGGACTTCTTCCTGTAAGGATAGACCTCTCAGGATCTTCTCTTAGAGCAACTTTGAAACCCCACTGACCTGTAAGCCACCTACCCATCCAGCTGAGATTTATGCTGTTTGCTTCCTGACAGCCCGAAGTGTGGTGCAGAAACTCAGCCCTGCTCCTCACAAGAGAAGACAATCAGCCTGACACCAGCTGCTGTGGTTACTCGCAGAACCTGTGCTGGAAGGGACGACTTTGGAAAAGCCAGCAGCAGGGGCATCCCATGCCAGGCAGGGCTGTGATACTGCTCATCCCTGGGCCAGGCTGGGGGCAAGCAGCTTTGGGGAAAGCATCTGACAAAGGCATGAGACTGAAAAGGACTCTAAAAATCCCTGTGTATGAGCTCTTGCTCTGCAAGGTTTTCCAAACCAGTAGAGGCTTGCAGCGAGGGGGGAATGAGGATATTCCCTTGAGGCACTGATGCAGCAGGTAGGTCTGTCCCAATGCCCTGACTAGATATGTCAATCCTCAGCCTTTTTATCTCAGCCAGGACCTCATGAGATCCCTCAAGAGATCTGTCCAGCTGCAGCATGGTTCATCTCCAGCTTGGAACTGTCTAGCCAGGCACTCCACAGTGTGGAAAAGCCTGGAGAGACTCTAAGAGGGTGATGGTGGGTCAGCCTTGAGGCTGACCTTGAGCCTTTCTTAGTGCTCTGTCTATGAGCTTGGCCAAACCATGCGTGGTCCTGCACTGAGGTGGGTGAGCAAAGCAGCACGTTAGAGCGTGGAGATGATGAGATGGTAGCATTTCCCTGGGACATGCTACCACCTCCTCATCATCATGTTGCTACACTAGGACCTGAAATGTGACCAATGAAAGCCATTGATGGTGCCTGACCCTTCACATAACACCCTCCCCAAAATCAGTTGGGTCCTTCAGGTCATGAGGGTTGTTTTAATCACCTCGTTAAAACAAATAGACAAACAAGTGGTAAATGTTGTTTCCTCCTGCTTGCTTTTGTGGTTGGGAGGATGCCTTAGGGTGTGCTGAACTTGTGTTTCTCAGCTTTTCTCTATAACCTGGAGGCTCATGAAATGCTTGTTCCTTTTTATTCTCTTTTTAAAATGAAATACAACATTTTTGCATAATAAATTGGAGCAAGAAGCTGGGGAGGGGGTGAGGAAAAACATCAAGTACTGTGGGACTAAAACTGCAAGAGTTGGCAATACTGATTTTTTGTTGTTGTTTTTCTTTCCATTTTTCAGAGAAAAAGAAAACACCTCCCATTTTGATGAGCCCCAGCAGGGCGAACAGAGGAAAAGGTGCTTCAGGGCAGGAAGACACTGTGAAGAAATAGGTCTGCAAACTCCATTTATATTGGATTGCTTGGATACTGTCCTGAGAGCTGCCTTCTGGGGACAGTTGTTCCATTCTGAGGAGGGAGTGCAGAGAGATTTGTGTGGGGAGAAGCTGTGTGGGGCTCTTGGGCTGGGACAAGACTTTGGTTGCAGTTGCGTCTGGTTGCATTCAAGTCTCAGAAGTGTGAGCTCCTCAAGGAGAACAAGGAGAGGCTGGGTGGGCAGAGGAAAGGCTCTGTAAAACTCTCTTTCCCCACAGGAGCAACATCTCCTGCAGCAGGAGAACTCCTGGTTGGCCAGAACCAGTTCTTGCAGGCAGAGAGATAGAAAAAGACTGGCAATTGATGCTGTTACCCATAGACCCCCTCCCTGCTGGTCATGGCAGTGCTGCAATGACCCCATGCTCAAGGAAAACACGCCGAAGAACCCGAGGCTGTGCCAAAGATATGCATGGGATGATGGTATCCAACACCAGTTCTGGTGCTCGCAAGACTCCCAGGCCACTGGCAGCTGCAGGAATCAGTAAGTGGTGGCTTAGAAGAGTAGGACATATCTTTTAATGGATTGTGTCTCAAGGGAGGTTGCCATGCTTATCATGATTCTGGCCTGGATCTCCACTAATGTGACCACAGCCAGTATCTTCTCCAGGCTGTTTAACAGGAGAAATGAATGCACCTCTCTTGCCTTGGCTGCACGTGGCATGCACAGGGGGACTGTTCCTTATTAACACGCACAGTCATTGGCAGGAGCTGCTGGAACGGAGGTTGAGCTCCAACTGCTATTCCTGCCTGTCCTACTTCACTTGTGCTCATATCTTCCTCAGAGTCATTCCTTTTCGGCTGAAACTTTCCATGCTTTCCATGTCTTAGCCCAGTGATATGTTTTTGCTGAAGGTGTGGACTGTGCTGCTGGAGTCCTCTTTGTGGACCTCCATATTAACATCTGCCCTGCGGTGAGCATCCAAAGACTGAAGAAAGTCTTCAGAGGATGGATTCTGATTTATTTACTTGTTTACTTGGACAAGCGACTTAAAAATTTACATTTCAGTCAACTGGAACTTGAAAGGAAATCTTTTATTTAGATCTTCCCCAGTGGAAAACTGAATAAACTGGCAAAATTAAAGTTTTTCCATGGAACATTGAGATTTTGCAAAAACGACACTTTCTATTGAAAAAAATATAGTATTTTGATCATTAGTTTGTTATCTGCTTGACGTATGAAAGATTATTCAGAAACATAAAGGCAAGGATCTCCACTTCCTATGTCTAATATATCAACTCTTTTTTTAGCATCACTTCAATTCCATTTCCTTAGTGAGGAGGCTAGAAAAAAATTATTCAGCTTGAGGAAAAGCATTTTATCAGTGATGAAGTTGTGAAAATTTAAAATGTGTATCTTAGTGCAAGTGTTGGATTTGCAGCTTGCCTTTCTTCCTATCTGGGTCCAGGATGCCGGACTTAGAAACTTCGTGTGAACTTAGTTAAGAGTATCTCTGGTAGGAGGCTTTTGGGCTGTTGGTGGTTTTTTCCCAAGGACAGCTGAAATACAGGAAAATCTGTTTAGGACTGAAAGACTAAAAATTACCTCTGGGAACTGGGAGACCTCCATTCGTGGTAATTCTTAACAGTGATTCCAGGGCTCAAGTTATCATTTTTGGAAGACTTATGATTTATCATGTGGGTTTTCCCCTCAGTTTTCGAAATCAGACTGCCTGCTAGCCTTCTCTTTCATAGAAAGTTGGGGTAACCAAATGCTAAGCTAAACTAATGAAATCTTCAGAAGTTAGCAAGCTCCAGTCTAAAACTTAATGGCTTACAAAGTTGGTGTAGGGTCGTTGTGCCAATGTACTATGTTCTGTGTTCACTTCTCCGTTGTGTTGGAACAGCTTCTTCAACGTTCAGGGCTTGTCCCCATGAGTAGATGTCAGTTTGGTTCTTTGGGACATGCACGTGAATGTGCAACGCTGGTGTGGCCTGTGCACAGAAGGAACAAGACAGTTCAAAATGGCTAGTTTGCATTCAAAATGGCTAATTTGCAAAAAGGCCCAGAATGATCTGAAACGTTAGAATAGGTGATAGAAGAGTCGTGTTATAGAATCATTTATGTATATTTCAAATGACTCCCGCTCCAAGTGGGAAAAATCCTCTTTATAATTAACATGACAGATAAGAGCAACTGTGATGCTTTAAATAAATGCGATGTATTTGATTTCGAAGTAGAGTTGATGATTCGGGGCTTTTCTTCTCAAGAGAGAAAAAAAATGTGCTCGGAGTTGAAAAGTAAGAGATACCATAGATCATCTTTAAAACCTGAACAACCCCACAGAACTCCCCTGTTCTGAACGGTTTGCAGCACAGGTTGTCCTAGGAAACAGTGGTGGGGCTAGTTAAGAGAGTGCTGACAAAAGGGAGGCCCTGCGAGGGAAGGTGTAACTAGGGCTGCTTCTCCATGCCAGCAGATGTGCAAGAAGATGTCCATGGTGGAAGTATCTCATGGGCAATGCTACCTTCTTGCAGATTTTAAAATAAACCGTGGGGCCGATGATGGCTTAGATCTTCAATGTAAAGGATGTTCTGTCTGCTGTTGTGCGGAGGCTTTGTAGCCGGTTGAGCAAATAGTTTTGCGTAGTTTTTGGATGTGTGATCCACAGTCCTGTATTGGGCTCAGTTTCTATGGATCCTCTGAAGCTATGTGGGCAGGAGCCGGAGGTTGACAGTTGCACAGCAGAATGGGTGTTTCCCACCAGCACTTTTGTCTGCAGAGCCCCTCACCCGTATGAATTAAAAAATACTGATTTTTGCAGCACTCTCTTCTGATTTCTTCACCGTTGCTCAGGGAAAGCTGTTATTAATTCAGGAAGAGTCTGCCTGAGCAAGAATTCTCCAGAGTTCAAAATGTTTTGCAGAGAGTAAATATAAGAATTATTCACCTACCACAGAACAGCATCAGCCTCTGGGTGGAATGTGGGAGCTGTTTAACAGCGCTCAGAAACGTTTCCCCGCAGGTTTGGACAGGAGTTGAAGGCTTGTGGAGGCCCAGTTGAAACTACAACTGAAAGCAATAAGCAATGAGATGGGCCCCCTTCCTTGTCTTGGTGCTGGATGGGCTCAGAGGGGTGAGCACCACCTACCCGAGCACCGCGCCACTTCCTCTAGGACGCCAGGAGGTTTTTCTGGAGCTCGCCCATCTGACCCAGTCCTCCACATGAGATCTGGCAAGACAGACGTTCCAAGTGTCTGGGTAAGTACTGTAAAATGCTTCAAATAAATGAATAGAAATCATCTGCTTCATAAATGCCAAGGGCTTTCAACATGTCATTTCTTGGTAAACAAAGAATTTCAGCACGACAATATCTTAGGATGTTATTGGCCATATTTGTTCCCTCGTGCATATTGAAGCAAATGTGAGTACAGTCGCACAGCTATCATTTACGTCCTTCAGCTTGGAGGTTTTCTCCCTGATGCAATGGAGATGAAGGGGCCACTCTGGACACGCTGCTCCAGTCCCCAAAAATCCTATTTCTGTGGTGGTCAGGGGCAGGTGGAAGTTCCGCTCGTGCTTGGATTTGCACAAAGTGCCATATGCTGTGATTAGAAAAAAAAAAAACCTAAACCAAAACACATCCCGTTCTTTCCTCTCTTTTTTTTTCACTTTGGACATTAAAATGCAATTAAAATATGTGTGTGCTTCCCCCCGTCGCCCCCCAGCTAAATCAATTACATCTGGTGGCATAAAAAAAATAGCCAAAATGTCAGGCTGAGTCACAGAGCCCCCTTGGGTGGTTATATTTATTCCAGTGTTGGAGCACTCATCAAAACAATTTATCCTTGGCTCTCCCTCTCAGCCTTCCCATCTCTGTGCTTACAAATTCTTCTCTGTTCCCCAACACTTGTGTTTAGCCCCAAGCCCCCTCCTTTCCATGTCCTCTGGACTGGCTCTGTCCCCCTCCTTACCCTCTGCAACATCAATCCCAGCAAACCTTGTGACTGCAGTTCTCTGCTGGGGATAGTAGGGAAGCTGGAGCACAGACAAGGCTTGGTGTTTCTAATGCTGTGTCACCTACTTAGTCTCTTCTTTCACGTTGCTTGGGGTGAAGAAATGTGTGAGTAAGCTCCCTGCTGTGGTTTCCATCATTGCTGCGACTGGTGAGACAGCTGGGATGGGACTGTGCCTGCTGGGACGGCTGCAGCTCCATCTCCAGCTTCGCTTCCTCCCCCTTGGCTGTCCTGACCAGTTGCTGTGGCGAAGGTGGATCTTTTGTCTCTTGGTAGGTTATTTTTTAGACTTGGTTGACCCCTGTCCTGTGTTTTCACTCTGGCAGGGAGCAGCACCAGAAGCATCTGCAGAAGACTGTGCTATGGTGAGTGGGGAGGACCTCATCTCCAAGAACAAAAAAACCTCTCTTCCTAAACCTCGTCCTTCTCCCCAAGTCGCAAAGAGGATGGCTGCCTCCTGCCTGCAGCCCTGGAGATGCTGTGTACATCTCAACCCATAAATCCTGGTGTGGTCTCCTGTCAGATTGTGCCTGTTCTTGTGCATTATGCCAACCGCAGCTGCAGGAGACCAACCTTCCTAGGATTCTCATGGTTGAAAATGGCTGCAGAAATGCTTGTCTCTGTTTTTATTCCATCATGATGAAAGGTCCTGGTTTGGCAGAGGCAGAGACAGAAGCTCTTTGTTGTTCGTTTCTCTTGGGCTGGAGGGTTGCCCTGGAGAGAAGGATCCTCTTGGTTCCTTCATTGCCTCTACAAGGATCAATGATAGATAAGGAAGGACAGGGTTACCCTCCACTGTCTTGGCTAGAAGAGGACTTGAGAAGCACTTGGCACCACCACCACCTCTGAACTTAGAATTCTCTGTCTTATCCATTGTGCTTCCTGCTCCCAGCCTGGACAAGAGGGCTCCTATTACACAGTGCACCACATTTTTTTCTCCTGTGGTAAATCGAAGCCCCCTGGGATCTGGTATTGTGCTTTTTTTTTTTTTCCCCCAGGTATTTTTGTCTGTGAACCACAGAAAACTGAATAGCAGGAAATGAAGTGCAGATTGAAAACATGGTTGAGTGCACTTGCTAAAATAAAACATTGGGGGGAGGGAATGATTCTTTTATAAATAGAAGATGAAGTGTGTTTATTTTTTATTGATGAAGTATTTAATTGTGCTGAGGGTTTGAGAGATGGTCTTATTAACGGCGTCTCAGACTGTGTAGTAGTGAGAAATGCTGGTCAGTCTTTGGTGCAAATACCTCACTAGGTTGAACTCACCTGTCTTGTGTCTAGGGAGAACAAGGGGATGTCAGGATTTTTTGAAGCAGTTGTGCCACTGGTGTCATCCAAACCTGCCCAGGTGCTGAGAAGACCCAAAGACTTGTTGAGTGGATCTGTTGGACAGCAGAAGAGGAAACGTCTGCCCATTGCCCCCAGCCAGCATACTTCAATTTTGTCTGGACAGGCTTGCCCAAGCAGTAATTTTTATCTCTCTGGTCTGTTTAGCCTTTAGCCTCCATACAGAGTCTCCACACAGCAAAGCAGGGCATGCCAGAGAGCATCTGCTGAGCTGATGCAACATACAGACACACCTGAGCTAGTGCTGAAGTGGCCCTGCTGAGGAAGGAAGGTTAACTTGGATGCTGCTACTGTGCTGCCGTTGCTGTGCTGTTTCTGAGATGCTCCCTGAAGCTAAAGTGTTGAGCACTGCTCGGCATCATGTGGTGCCATGGGGCTGTGGAGCAGAGCCGTGGAGCCTGCTCACTCTCTGTTATGCTTCTGACTCTTGCCATATGCAAAGCTAGTAACACAAGCAAGTGCAGGGTGTGGAGATAAGGCTGTGACCTTTTAGATTGTTCTGTTGCTCTGTTTCAAACGCTGGATGGGTCCAGCCAGGCAGCTGCATTCTTTAGTGAAGTTAAATTAATCTCATTAATTCAGGTGTCTAAAGGAGAAACCGTTAAGTGACGTGGACTGCTTTCTTGTGGGAGGTAGATCTCTAGAGTATATCTCCCATCTCTGGAGCCGTCCTGCTCTCCCTGTATTTCTGAATCACTGTCTAAAAGGTTGTACTTTTATGCTTGTTTTATGCAGTGAAGGGTTTTGAAGATTCAGATGCAAAGGAGACTAAGATGCTTAGATTCTCCATGAGCTGGTGCACCCTTACAAGAAGCATGAGTACAACCAAGAGGTATGACCATAACGAATTAAATGGGGCTGCTTTTGAGGGGCTGTTGCTTGGTGTAAAGTGTCTAGGGAAGTTTTTAAGTACTTGCCAAAGCCAATGAGATCTAACCGCCTCTCTTAAAGACTGCTGAATGAGAACGTAACTGCACAGAAATTGAACACATTCATCAGTTTTCAGAGGGTCCAGTTATGAATCATCCACATGTCTGTGGAGCAGAATTGTCTTAAAGGAACATAGGGTGCGAGTCACCATCTCAACCAGCCTTCAACCTTTTCCAGCTGTGCCTGTGCAGGAAAAGCCCATGGTTCCCTTTTGCCGTGAGAGCAGGTGGGGCCACGTTGCTGCTTCTGCTTCAGGCCAACTGGGAGCTGGGGATCTGTTGGAAGTGTTCAAGCTCTTCCACCTGTTCCTAAGGCTGTAATGGAGTATAGCATGTAGAGAGAAATTGGGGCTCTTTGTCTCGTCTACCTTACCTCTTTACACCACACGGCTGTTTCCAAAAGCCCTGTCTTGACAACGCCTTAGCAGAGGACTATGTCCAGTTACGCAGCCTCCTGTTGAAACAACAACCAGCCCAACAGAGAAGACCTCCTTTTCAAGGCAATTGCAAGTTCATTTGCCTTCCTTGGGGATAAAAGCCTCTCAGCATCTTGTTGCAAGCTCCCACAAGAAGAGCTGGATCCTGCTGCATGGGAATGGGTAGTCTCTGTGCTGGCTAGCATGCTGGTGGAAAGTGGAAGGGGGGATTCGGGCATAGAAGGAATTCTAGAGGGGAGAATAGATGCAAGAAATTCCTAAGCATGTTACAGAAATCAACATCCCCCCCTCTGCTCCTTCCAAACCAACCCACCTAAAAAATGCCGTTTTGTGGGCTATTTTGGAAAGGAGTCCATGCCTGGGGAATTTTTGGCTGATGCTTTTAGAAGTTTCTGGGAGATCAGACGAACAGAAACAGGAACCAGATGGGATTTCTAGCTGCTGGAAAGAAAGGGGAAAAAAAGGGGGGGAAAATCCATCCCTTTTTTATGTGAAGAGCACTTGTTCACTTTTGGGGAGTTTTTCCTTCACCCTAGATTTCTTATTTTAAACTCATTTTACCCCAGTTCCATGCTATCCTCTTTTGACGTTTATAATTTTGCTGCTGTTAAGAACTTTTCTTTCTTTTGCAATGAAAACTGGTTCATTCTTAGGAGGATTTAAGCCTTCGCCTGACTAGATAAAAGGAAAATTGATGGTTGGTTTTGTTCTTGCAGCAGTCTCAACATCCCATGGCCGTTTAACACACGGTTTATCTTTGTGAGGCTGCAAACCATGAAAAAAGGCGGTGGTGGTGGAGAGTAGAGCAGAGTTCTGAGCTAGCAACTGAGCATGCATTGTCCTGTTGGCAGTAAATGGCCATCCAATAGAGTTGCGCAATACTGGAACGTATGGCAGATCCAAACGTGAACCTCCGATGCACAGTCTTTGCAGTGACCCAGCTTGTTGGATTCTAAAGTCTTGTCTGTTCAGTTTTGGGGTTGTGGATCTGAAAAATAGGCCTGGTCCAGTCCCAGGCTCCATTTTATCAGACCTTTACTCTGGAACTGGTTCATTTCTGGTAAGTATTCAAGAGTCTGAGTAGGGGCCAAGGAGCATTTCCAGCTCCTGGGTGTAATTTGGATTCTGTGTTAGGAGTCACCGTGCAGCAGCCACAGAACTGACACCATGCTGGGACTGGGCTCAGTTGCTCTTGATCTTCACAGCTTTTTCTCTCCAGGTTGGTGGACAGCAGGGAGCAGCAGGGCAGGAACTGTAACAGTGCCCCTGCTCTACTCGGAAGAGCCATGAAATCTTATAACCCAGCTGGTACGAAGGAAGCAAAATAGACACCACCTTGTAGATTAAGAGTAGCAAAGTAGCGAACCTTAGAAGTATGGATATTACCATACTTTTAAGCTTTGCTACTAATCTTCTTTTAAGATTTCTGCTTTTAGGGAATGCCTGTAATGGCTTATTGGTGGGGGATTGGTGGTAATGGTGGTGTTCCTTCTAGTTTTCTAGATATTTATGGCTTCCTGGAAAAAAATGCGCTCTTCCCAGGTTCCTATCTTGTTTTATAGCCTTCCTTTTCTTGATAATTATTTCATATTATTTCTCATGCCCTCTGATCTGCAGCCATTCCCCAGATAAGGGTCATCAGCACAGGGCAATGACCCTTGATAAACCTTCACTCGTGGTTTGTAAGTCAGTACGAGAGGAAATCCGTCCCTGGGACATAATAATGTATAAACTGTATTTCTAGGGAACTGATTGGAGGCTCCACAAACATTAGGACTATGCTCTGTGCTATGATACTTATTAGTGGTGATGCACAAAGTCAACTGTAGATATTTTAAGACACAATAGTTGATCTTTTGTTTGCGTTTTCAAATGTGCGTGCGTTTGAACACATGGCTTTGGTTCTGAGGTTCGTCACAGATGGACCTGACTAAGCCAGCTGCTTGAACCCTCTATTATGGTGACCAATTGATTAGATTAGTTTAAATGGAAAAAATGCCCCAAACGTAAGGCATTGGACTTGAATGTCCAATTCGAATTCTGACTTCTGCGGCTTTCTTTTTTCTTTTGGCTCTGGCTGGTCCAGCAGGATGTCCCGTATTAGAATGCTGCTCAGTTGTTGTTGTTCTTTGTGGTTCCAGTGAGCTGTTTTTTCAGAAATGTCTGGAAGGAAAGAGACATAGGGGACTTGGTTCACAGGGTTTCTATAAAAGCTTTTCTTTTCCCTTGCCCCCCACCCCCTTTTTTCTTTCTTTTTTGCTTCTCGTGGATGCGATGCACAAGTGTTCTCAGGAGTGACAAGCTGAGATTTTTTTAAGCAAAGTGATTAGCACATGACTCAGGTGACTGCCATTGTGGCCAAAGCAGTATCATCCTAGGAGTTTGGTTGGAATTTAGCTTCCAGCTCAAACAAAAGTCATCTGAGTAGGCAAGCTTTTACTGGTTTCGCTTTGGCTTCCCACATCGGTTTAATTTGGCCCATGTTTGCTCAGAATGTCTCCAGCTGTCTAGAAACTTGTTCTTAGCTTGTTGGAACATTCACAACTCTCTTGGCCAGTGCGACCTTAGTTGTAAAGGCTGCCTGTTGTTTATTTCAGATCATTTAGACTAGCTTGATTATATATAAGGCAGCTCACGTAATTGAAAGAGACAAATGCATCGGTTGTTGTCTTTGCATTCGCAGGTTGTGAGTTGCTGCTGTCCGCGATGCTCAGGCATGAGCTCTGCCAGAGGACACCACTTCATTTTGTTTCATGGGAGCTTTTACTAATATTTTCTTTTATATTATCACTCTTTTTGTTTCTCTCTTGGGAAGTTTCCATGTGTTTCACACTGAGGACCAAAGTGTCAGAAGATTAAAGGACTGTATTTTTGCCCAACTCATATGAATTGGATTCTGATCTGTGCACTACTCAGAAAATGAAATGCCTTCTAAAGAAGTAAGTGGCTGGAAGGAGGCAGTGAAAATCCACCAGATTTGCGTGACTAATTAGCTTATCCGTTAGTTATTATCCTTGTGTTTACTTGTAATGAGAATCTTCAAAGATTATTCTGTATGGGACATGCAGCTAATTTTTTTGCTTGTGTCGTTTTTTCCACACAAGACACTGCTGCGATATGTGCTGTACCTTGACGTACATAAATCTCTCTCAGCCTAGGTGCCCTTCCTATGGAGGATGTTGATCCCATGTCTATCAGTAGGGGACGGGCTGAGGGCCCACACAGCCCAGGAGCTGTGCAGGAGATGTCTCTTTTGTCTGAAAGTTGGTTTGATCTTCTGAACTTCCTGGCAAGCAAAATCCAGCCTCATTTTATGAGATGCAGTGCTTCTGGATATCAAGTCCTGCTTTCCAGTCAGCGCACCTTGAGTTATTCAGCTCCTCAGTTCTTAAACCAATCCTCCTTTTGTGGAAGTCATTAATGCACTGCATGGAGAAGTTTTCTCTGTGTGCCCTTCTAACAGTTTCCTCCATGAGGTGTGATTTTATGAGCGAAACTTGACTTCTGTACCTGTTATTTTCTGATCTTTCTTACTGATGAAATTTGAAGGGATATGTATTGTCATCCTTAAAAAATTAATAGTCACCTTAAATAGCTCCACATGTTTCTGTATGTCCTACTACTATTTAAATGTATTCACTGTAATGGTGGGTGGGTGTCAGTGCTCCTACACCCAAAGCAGGGCACGGGAAGCCTGTTGCCTTTGGATCTTGAAACAGTGGGGCTTAAAAGTAAGATCCAGAGGATTGTTTTGGGGTTCTTGATATGTCATTCTCTTAGAAGGGTTAGTAGAACTGGAAAAGAAGGTCAACGTAATAAACCTGACTTTTGACAGATCTTCCTTAATCCCTGGATTTGTTGCTGTTCTCTCCCTGCACGACTTGACCAGGCAAGTAGGTATCATTTTCTGTTTTCTAGCATTCACTTCCACTGGACTTCCACTAGTCACCAAATGGAAAAAAAAAAACAACCAAAAACAGTGCAAAAAAACCAAACCCACCCATTTTTTTTTCTCTGAAGTTACTGTGGAAGCTGATTTTGCCAGCTTAGTGGTATTTTTGCTTCACAAAGGAGCTACAGGTCTGTGTGCTGGATGCATTTTGCGTGGAATCAAAGCTCCTGATGTGTTTATGACTTTTGTCATCACCTGCTCCAGACTGAATTCTGTCCTCTCCACACACTGTCCATTTTCTGGTGAGCTTGCTATAGAGCTTACAGAAAAGACTATCTTCCATGTTTCCTGGAGCACGTTTGGTGTTTGCTGCCTGGGCAGTGCAAGCAGCAACATTATTTTCCTTGGATTGTGCCTGTACTTCTGTGGTGCTCCCTGCGCCCTGATTCTTGCAGACTCCCTGAGCTGCAAATGCATCAGGGGGACGTCCTGGGAGCATTTTGGGACGGCCTGTTCTGTGAGGTGCATCCTCCCCACGGGGGAATAGGGAGAAGTGCTGACGGTGACTGTGGGTCTGTCTCTGCCCTGGCAAAGCCTGAAAGGCCCCGATCCAGTGAAGCCCACCCGAGCGCCCTAGCAGCCCTGGAAGAAGACGTGTCCCTACGGCTGTGGCTAAGTGCTTTGCTGAACAGGGGCCAAGGTCCAGCGTGGAGCCACCCTGCTCCGGCCAACTCCCTCTTTGGCGCCGCACCGTGGAGCCGGCCCTTGGCTCCTACTGGAGGACGTTATGAAATCCTGGCCCTGACAGAGAGCAGATGCATTATTGGGAAGCCCTCGGGTCATGAGAGGGCTAATAGTCACATTCCTGGCTGGGATGGCGAAAGATTTACGCGGAGCGCTTGCTCGCCTCGCCCTGCACCAGGCCGGCTCCCTACTTCACCGGCCCCCTCGGCTTTAATTGTTGTGTTAATGGCCCTTTTATTTGAAGCAGATCCCCTGGCTTACAGAGGAGAATGTCATTATGTCGTATTTTAGATGTATTTACATTCTCCTTGCCACAGGGATAACGTTCTAATTATTTTCTATAGCTGACAGCACCAGCGTCTCTGGTATTAGGGACCCCTTAGACCTGATTACATGGTCTGGTTTTCCTCAAGTCACCCGCAAATGACAGTGCGGGGCAGGTTTATCATCGGCTGACGTACCTTTGCTTAACGCGACTTGCTCCCGAAACAAGTGTCCTGGAAAGATAATCCATGTTCAGAGCATGTGCATTCGCTTGCGTGAAGGCAGATGGGCTTAGGGGGTCAAGGCAACCGTTGACCTCTCCTGACTCTTTATACTTGGGAGCACACCCCCCCAGCATGGCAGCTTGGTGCCACGTTGTTATTGCCATGCAAACTGTGCCCAAAGGCTATCTGAAAGGACTACTGTAAGTTTTACAGCTACTGTGTCAAATGGGGGAGAATGACAGCATGGGAAGGAGGTG
>JAOXOE010000745.1:6925925-6987112 GCA_028565055.1 Phoeniculus purpureus | reverse complement strand
GGCTATCTGAAAGGACTACTGTAAGTTTTACAGCTACTGTGTCAAATGGGGGAGAATGACAGCATGGGAAGGAGGTGGGGGTGCAGGGGGAAAGGAAGGACAGAGGATGTTTGCCTGGTTTTGCAGTGAGGTGTAGAGAGGTACTGCAGTATGGTCTGGATGGTACGGTCGTGCCTGTGTGAGAAGTCGTTTTTAGAGGAGTGGAGGAGCCAGGGCTTTCCTCACTGGAGAGAGCTGTGCAACCTGCAGTGGACTTAATGGACAGGGTGGTGAGAGGAGATGCCTGGCAGCAGGCATCTGCCAGTGCGGGCCTGGTGGATAGAGCTTGGGGACCACACAGAGAAAATAGCTGCAATAGAAAATCAGACAGAAGAAGCCTTGACAGCTTGACAAGAGGAGGTGGGATGGGGACCACTGCAGAACTGGAGACAAGAGCAGAGAGAGGGGCCTTGGAGCAAGGGGTGGTGCCCAGGAGTTGTCTGAGAGCACACAGAAGTAGGGATAGTGATTGAGATAAGGAGAATGAGAGACACAATTATTAGAACAGAATGATTTGATTTATCCCAAGTCATTTATTCACTAAATTTTCCCCCTGAGATCTTAAACAGACTGAAGTGGTTTCAAATGTTGTCATTATTTAGAACAATTCAACAAAATGTTTGTTGCTTTGACCAAAAAAAAAAAGGGGGGGAGGGGTTGAGGGATGGAGACAAGAAAGAAAGGAAAAAGAAAAGCCTGGATGGTCTGGTTTGCCAAATTGGGATGGGTCAAGAAAAATCACTCTTTCTGTTCTCCGAGCAGGAGTTTCACTTACAAAGCTGCTTGTGATGTGCATGCTGACCCAAGCTCAGGCACAGTCTCCATGTGTATGCAAACACGAAACAACAAAAAGCAAGTATTTGTGCTAGTGAAACCCTGTCGAGGAAATGTTTGTGCACCAGGACCTCCCAACACAGAGACAATTTCGTTACAAAATTCAGGCACGTCTTCGTGGAGACTTTTCTCTTTGCTGCTCTAGAGATTATTTTATACTTGGAGCTGCTGGGCACACCAGGCATTTTAAAAGCAAACAGAAAGGCAAAGATGCTGCCCTGAGGGAGTTACAATTTAAGTCAGACCAAAGCAGAGTGCAAATGTTGGCTGCATGGTATTAAAAAAAAAGGTGGGCACTTTTCTTTGGAAAGCTAAGGATGCCACTGTTATTTTTTTCTTGAGTGTATGTCTGGCTTCTGGAGACATTTTTAGCCTCAGCTTAAAAGAAGTGGGTTGTGCTCCTTTCCCCAATAACATTGGAGCCTACCTGCAAGGTTCAGTGCTTGGCAGGAGGGTAGAGGTCTCAAAGGTACTGTAGTCCTGTTATTTTGTGAAAGTGAAAAGCCAGGCGGAGGAGAGGCAACCAAACTATTTTTTTAGCTGAAAGAAAAGCCTTCTGCATGTGCAAAGCAGCATTACCAGCCTTCAAAAAACCTGCAGGAGGAAAAGAAGGATAGTTGCTCTTTTGTAGCAATTGCTGCTGCAGCTGTTGAAGTTTCCATCACAGCGTGTATGTGAGACTTGCACCTTTTAACACACTGGATAATTCAACCATGGGAACACAAAGTCCATCAAAGCAGGATCCTTGTTTCCACCTCTCCTGAAATTATCTGTTTGGTCTTAATTTACTCATATGCATTTGGTGGGTGGCAGTTTTGGGATGCTTCTTTCAGCTCAAAGAACTGTGAATGAGTTCAGCATCTCCTGCTTCCACTAAAGAGTGTTTTCGGGTCGGAGGTGCTGACAGGTCATCATCCAGTTGGCCACAGTGCCAATAGAAGACTGAGAAAAGATGAGTTACAATTTTCTCACCACTGTTTTTATGTTGGACTGAGTATCTGCTACTCTATTTGGTCAGTTTGATCATACTGTTGGTCTTGGCATGGGATGAGAAATGACAAAATGCAGGGCTGGTTCTGTACCAATGTCCCATTTGCAGAGTTTCATTTGAGAATATTTATATCTGTGTGTCCTGTGCAGATTTGCTACCCTCTGACTACTTGAGCTGTAATGAGGTGAGTGCTACTGGAAAGCAAATGTTTAATTACCTGTGCTGTTTCAACGCATTCTGAAAGTGCATTTCAAATCATACGCTGAGTTGTGAAACCAGTCATTGATGCTGTGTCTGATGGTTACAGAAGTTCTGTGGTTTTCTTTCTCCTTTTTACTAAGGAGGCCCTGATCGGATGACTCAATTTTCAGAACCCAGCACAAAAGAACAAATTGCAAGTACTCTATGAATTATTAAAAGAGACTATTATGAATAGCTTAAGAGAGGAAGCGTGTGATAGTCTAGTGTCATGTTGGACAATTAGTCCAGTAGCAGAAGGGAAATGGAAGGATAAATGTATTAGTTCTTCTTTATTAGAAGTTTTTTACTGATAACACTTGGGTGGTTGTGCTTGGCCAGCCAGATGTTAGTGTGAGGAGCATACCAGAAATTTGGGAGTTTGGTTTATTTTCTAAATCAAAACCGATTGGGTAACAGCACTGATTGATAGAAAAGCAACGTGATCCCCTGCTCAGGCAGGGTGGTTTGACTAGATGAACTCCTGAGGTCCCTTCCTACCCCTAACATTCTATGGTTCCATGATATGCTTCTGTAGGGCTTTTCTCTGAGTGAGTCACAAACTACACTGCTACAGCGCTCTTCTAAAGGGGTCAATGTGTGGCACAGAAGAAAGATGAGAGGGGCCGTAGTTTTGCCAGAAGCACTGAAAGACACTGGACGAGCGCACCAAGACACACAGGAACAAAACTCTGAAAAAGTTCAGGATCCATAAATCTCTTACGGTGGAGTCGAGGAGTGAGAGCACTGGCAGGAGCCATGGTGTGAACAGTCTCGAGGCACTATGCCTCTGCCTCATAATGAATCCCCTTCTCTGTGCTGCAGGTACCACCATCATTGTCTCCGCTCTGGTGCAGTCGTGGCAAGTGGAGGCTCACAAGTCACACTTCTGCATGGAGCTCACTTTATCTTCATCAGGAGCTTGGAGGGCTGAGTCAGTCCTGCTGGGATTTGCACCAGTGGTTCCAGGAAGTCTGGATATTTCAAACCTTAGGCTTAGACCTCTAATCATCCCTTTATCTAAACTGCCTAACATCTGAGTCTGCAAAATTGGGTTGGAAATCTCACACAAACATGCTTTCCCCGGCGGCATTTCTGCGTTTGTTTGCCAGCAGAGCCTGGGACTACAGAGGGCACAGAAGATTCAGCTTTGAAACCAAAGGTTTAATCAAAGCATTGCATGAAGACCTGGTCCTTTCTTGATTGATGGCTTGCTTACTTCTTGCTGACAGCTGAAGAGGGTTGCCCTTTGGGCCAAAAACCCAGAGCTAACACTCAGAGAGGCAAGACCCTCTTGGGCCAGAAGTTCAGAGCAACTCAGTTCTTTTAAATTCAGATTTCTGCATCTGCTGGGGTTGGAAGGAAGGAGCTGATTGCTTTCTTGTAGCTTATAGAGAAACAGTCTCATCCTAAAAGTTCTACTGCTCTATACGTGCAGAAATTGCTTAAATTGTCCAATGTGTTCTTTTCAACCCAAGAATTCCAAGACAAATGGTGCAATGTCCTGCATCAGGCATCTCTGAATCCCACCCCAGGTAACTTTTTCAACCTCACTTGGCCACAAAGCTGAAAGAGCTCAGACATATGAAATGCTTACAGGTTTTGTGAGAATTGCTGGTTGAATGGGGGTGACAGACTAAATTAGCACCTCTATTAGGAAAAGGTGCAGAGGATCCTAAGCAGAGGCCAGGCCAAGGGAAGACAAAGGGCTTTCTAATGTGCCCAAGCCGTGGTAAAACTCCAGTGTAAACTCTCACTTTATCAACCATCTCATTGTGCAGTGGCACCTTAAAGAACAGACAGACCAGCTTTATTTGCGCCCCATCTCTCAGAGTTTCTTGCTTTATACGGCATTTTTGTTGATAACTTATGTCCGTATGGAAGCTTTAGTGCTGTCACTGAAGGAAAGGAATATCCCATGGCTCAATGCAGCATTGAATGGGGTGATACAACAGCGAGGAAACCTTCTTTCCACTTTTGTCCTCTAGTCAAGAAAGAGGACTGGTATAAATAATTTCTCACAAATCGGTAGTTTGATATGTTTAGCTTCTTTCAGAGTATCTGTGAGCAGATGCATGATAAATTTCTCATTTTAGCCGACGTTAGCAAATCTCTGGAGAAACCAACTGCTGTTTGCTGCCCATCTATAGCAGTTAAGTCAGATTCCTCTGTTCTGATTTATCAGATAGGGTGACTGATGATGTTTGTAAATGTAAATTTGAAGTTTCCTCAAATTCTAGCGTGTAAAGCTTCAAAATAGTCATTTTCTGTAAACATTGTTGCTTGGAAAAGTCCCGCCACTTGAATATCTGGTGAAGATGAATGCACACTGCATGCGGAGTTGGCAAAGAGGCACCCATCTATAAACATACAGTTACTATTCATGGAGATTTCTTTTATCATCTCTCCAGTTGTACAAACACACCACCACCACCACCCCCGGCAATACTGCATTGTAAATTACCTCCTTTTAAAAGCTCCATCCCCTCAGTGCTTTCCATTCAGGAGATGGGAGACAGCCCTGGGCTGGTTGTCTTCGGATCAAATACAAGCTGCAGACTCTGGGTATTCACCTGAATTATATGAACCTGTGTGCTGTAGCTATTTACTTGTTGTGATACGTTTGGTTTTCTTGATTAACTAAGCCCTGAAAAGGCACATCTGTTTCAGCATTGCCCCCTCAAGGCAGTCCATCAGCCCTGTTTTGTAGCATCTTTTTCTCTCACCTTTTCTTCACTTTACTCTCTCTGGCCTGCTGCATTTTTTGTGCCCGTGATTTGTGTTAGTTTCCTAGCCTTTAGCAGTGGCTGCCTGTGGAAAGTTGTCTGTAGTGCTGTAAATATATGAAATATTTAAGGATGTGCAAATGCTGCAGCCTGTTGGGTGGCTGAGTGCAAAGATTGAGCTGGTGGCTGTTTCTAAGCAGTTCACAGTTACTCCTTCCACAATGCCCCAAGGTCTTGGTACCCTCTAATTCTTATTAATGTTACTGGTCAGCATCCGCAGCACTGGGCATGTCTGGTCTCCAATAACATACTAATGTACCAGGATTTTAAATACACACACTGAATGCTACTTTTAGTAGAAACTGAACAGGACATCGATTTGCAGTTAAAACAAGTGCAAGTATATGCTACTGGTGCCACAGCCTCCACAGGGTACTTTTCTGTGTTACACTGAGTACTGGAGTTTATCGCGTGGTTTACTCTGCAGCTTCCAAAAATCCTCTATAAATAGATGCAGATTTGCACCCAGGAACCATTTTATGGAGGAAGAGCAAAAACTGTAGGCTGATGCTTTCATCGCCTTGGGAACCTTTCTCCAGCACCCTGAGTCAGAGCTGATGCCTCTGTGTTGCTGCAGCAAGAGCAGCAAGAAGGTTCCACCAGGGTGGTGGCTTCTGCTGCTGTCTTCAGCTGCTGTCTTCTACTCTCAGGCCTCTCTTGTCCTTTGAAAATTCCTCGTTGTTTGGGCTATTAACATACTTTCAGAGTGGATGTTTATCCTTTTTGAAACTTTTATGGCCAGCGCATTGTCAAAGAAAACCCCAAGAAAGTGCCAGCTGAGCCCTTCAGTGAGCGTAATGCAACCCTGAGCAGCTCTTCCCTTTATTTGATCAGCTTCCAATACCTAACAGTTCTGTGAATAAACATTTATAGATCAAATCAAAAGCTCACGAAAGGAAGCACTCTCGATAGATTAGAAGCTAAACTGATCTAAATTAGAACAGATGCAGAGATAACCTTGCCTGGCTAAAAAGCATATACTATCAGTTGCACGCAGATAATTAAATGAATGAGCCCTTTTCTATTGAACAACTGATGTGCAATTGATAAACTTAATTAATAATTAACTTTTTAATTAAATATCAATTTAAAACAAGTGTGGTAGTATGCCACTCGCATTTAATTTTGCTGCCTTTTCCTCATTAAACAATCGTCATTACTGTTACAGGTATCTGTTTAAGATGCCTCTGTGCACTGCACAGGGAATAGATGTGTCCACTGGGCACTTGCCAGTGAAGAAACAGTGGTAAACAGCAGCAATAGAGACAAAGCTGCTGTGGAACTTTAGAGTCAGAAGGAACCACAAAGAAATGGCACATCCCTTAGCAGCAGAAGGCCTACCTGTGGGGTGTGTGTAGAAGAGCTGAGCCCTCCTCATAATAACTCTGGAAGAATGTCCTTTTCTTGCTTCATGAATTAAGTGCCTAGGAGGAAGTAAAGACTGAACATCTAAATGCTGGCCTGTGTTTAAGGGAAGAGAGATCTGTCAGTGATTGCCCAGTTTCTGCAAAACAATCCTGAATAAGTGAGAGAAAGCTGCAATCTTTTTGCGTGTGTCTTCTCACATGATGCCTTAGTGCAATTCCTATTAGTGCTAATGGGGTAATTGGCTCCCCTCAATGTGAACTCCCTATAATGCATCCAAGTAACTTGATTTGAGAGTGTAAATCCCATTAGCCTGAATGGCGATCTTTTCTGCCTCTAATTTACCATTTGATCCTGCAAGCACTAACAGCAGAGCTGGTCTCCCTTTGAAAGCAATAAATAGGCATCTGACTTCCGCTAAATGGTGTTTGCAAACGTTCATGAAGTATCACACCTCTAGGTTGGTGCCTCTTTCTGTCCACCCATGAGTCTGCCCTTGCAAACATCTGTGCAAAGGGGATATCACTGCAGGGTCGCTGGGGAGTGCCTGCTTTTTGTCTGGCTCCCCCGGGCAGCCTGAGCTCTCAGCCACATGTGGCAGCTTTGCAGCTGTGTCCACGCAGCATGGGACTGCAGTGGGGTGCATGGGGCTTCCAAGCAATTTAGATGCTTTCTGGGGGTGCATGTGGTCAAATGCTGGTGTCATAGCAGCTTCTTGGTCCATCAGCTGCCACTCATGTTGGATACAGGACATTTGGAGATTACGAACAAACACACCACATAAATTAGAATAATAAGGAAGATGATGGTTTCTTTCCTGCAGACTTTCCTATCCATCTTAACTTCCCTTTTTTTTTTCCTCTCAGAAAATTACTTAGGGACTCGGCTGTGGCTGATGGACTTAAATACAACCAAAGAGATCTGAAGCAAACAACTACCACACAGCCTTGGTGTTTGGGGTGGTTAATACCTAGTAAGCACAGGGACGAAAGGAACACAGAGAAGGCAGGAAACGGGGTTTGCAAACTGTGAAAAATACAGGTAAAAGGCAGCAAGAAAGATTTCCGCCAACCCTGCGCCTGCTAGCAACAAGGAGAAAGATTTGAGCACCTTGCTGATGTAAGAAAAGGATCTAAGAAAAGTCTTTCTGCCACAGTGGAGGATCTAAGTGAAGGCTGAGAGTTGGTTGGGGTTTTTTTTCCCCTTTGTAAATGTCTTGAATGGTTTCCAACTGTAGTGAATAGGGTAGAGGATGAGCCAATGGGCTCTTGACTGTCCTTCTGCAATCTGGGGCTTGAAGCCAATTGGAAATGACTCCTCAGAAGGTACCATCATGGACACAGCCCCAGACACCTATCCGGTCAGAACACACTGTCGATGAAAGGATGATTTCTTTTCCTGCTCTGTCTCATAAGAGGATATTCTCGCTTCTCCACATGTGAAGGGAAGATGGGTCCCTCCCGTGGGGAATGCTACTGCTGGCCACTGCTTCCTTTCTGAAAGCCCCATTTGAAAAGAAGGAAATAGTTGGTGGAGGAAGTTCCTGAAAAGGAATCTTTCAAATCCTTGTTTTTTTCTGGGGACACCCAATACGATGGAAATAATTGGTGTGGCTGCTTCAAGTGATGGAAAAATCGCAGAAAACTGCGAAGGGTGTGACAGCAAGAAAACCGGCTCATTCTCCATTTAGTGTACAATATTTATCATCAACCCGTTTTGTATATTTTGCTTTCTTTTGTGTAATCTTATCATCACTGGGGTTGAAAACGATGTAATTTTTGCTCCTTTGAGTAGTTGCCAAAAAAGCACTTACGTCGGAGTATTAGTGTATCATTTGGCTAGCACATCACATAATGGTTTTTTTACAGCAAGTATTTAACCGTGTTTTCATCCTGTGGGAAAGAATGATGGGTCTGTTTTGTAAAAATAAGACCTTGTGGCAATGTGGACATGCAAGAGATAGAAACATAATGCAACAAATTAGTTTCAACACACAGAAATGAAGTAGTCCAGGCTCCATATACATTCAGCAGTGCTGGTTTCATTCTGTCTCTCTCTCATCTCTCTCTTTTTTTTCCTCTTAATCTGAAATGTATTGTTGCATTTTATGGGAAAACTTTGCAAGTGGAAACTACTAGAACTCAGTGAGCTGCCTACTTGGTTTGGGCATGCAAGAAGATGTTATATACATACGTGTGTTTGTGTATGCACACATACAGGTAAAAATAGTACTTACGAGAGCATGTGTGAGAGAGAGAATAGTTGTGAGTGCCAAGCAATGCATGATCAAATTCATTCCTTCTTTGATGGTGTTATAGCAAGAAGATTTTAAGCCATGGAAGCTAGTGAGAGAATAGTTGTGAGTACCAAGCAAGGTATGATCAAATTCATCCATTTTTTGATGGTGTGATGGCAGGGGGATTGGACTACATGATCTTTTGAGGTCCCTTCCAATCCCTAATGATTCTGTGATTCTGTGAAGACGGTTTTAGCCACAGCAACAGTATTGTGAAGCAGGAGAAATCCCATCATTCTATTTCCATCACTGAAAATGAAGTTCTGCAGCAAAAAATTATTTGTCTTTGGGTGCTTCATTAATAATCAAGCAGTTAATCAGCACAATTTGAGGTGATCCCATCAAATCCTTCCCAAATAGTGGTTAAGTGAAGCTCTATAATAATCTGAAGCCCACCATTAACTTGAAAACTATTTGTGATACAATCCACATCTTTTCAACCCGTGTTTTACAACCTCTCTTCGGTAATGGTCACTCTCACCTCTGCCATTGCAGACGCTGAAGTTGCTGTTTTAAAGTTCTTCAGTTTCTAAGCTTTTTTCCTTTTTATTAAAATTTCCTACTAAGATTTCTTGTTCTTTGTATGTGGATATTCGTCAGGATATCTCTCCTGCTTTTGCCAAGAAACGGTATAGTCTGTTTGATTTCCAGCTTCCTTCTTTCCAGCAGCCATTCACCCACTCGTGCAGATACACGCACATTTGTACGTTGTCATGTCTTGAGTTCAGACCTAGAGCCTGGAGACGCCAAGTACGTGCTTAACCATACTTATGCAAGAAGAAGTGGAGTTGAGCATATGGCTACATGGTTCCCATGTAAAATAAAACATGCCATTCAGCAAATTTATTAGGGCTTTATAGTGAGTTATCGTCAGTAGTTGCACTAAAACACAACTCAGAAAAGAGACTCCATAGCAGAGGCTTCATGATGAAGTAGGTTTTTTGCATGTCTTGTCTTTGCTTCCTAATTTACAGCATTCCATAACTTGCAAATGCATCTACGAATTGCTCTCTGAAAGCCTTTCATCCTGAAAGGCACTGGAAAACCACTCTGCTTGCTGGTTGTTGACTGGGGTGAGTGTGCTCAAAATCTGCTCTTTGGGTGTTCCTTTGAAACAAGGGGATTTATCATAACAAAGACCTGCCTGGGGAGGGTTTCTCCAGACTGTTAGTACTTCGGGACTATTCTGCTTTGAAAAATTGGAAAGCCCCTGTTGCACTACCATAAACGAGTCATTTGTAAAATGAGATAGAAGAGCCCGGGTGAGGACTATGCTATGTGTCTGCAGACCTGCTAAGGAGGATGTGTGAAGCTGTGGCTTGCAGGAGGGAGGTGTGCCCAGTGTTTTCCTAACCAGTTTGCTTTCCTGACCAATCTTGCTCTAGGTGTAAGCAGAGCTTCACCTTTCCTGTGCTGTAAAAGAGTGATTAAAAGCAAAGGAGAAAAGGTGAGTCAACAGCGACTAAAGACCATGCATAGATTCCTAACAAATGGCTGGCGGGGGAGATACCAGCTGAAACATGAAACAGCCTGATTTTACTTTGAGCAACACTTTTATCTTCATGAAGACGTCACTGTCACCACTAAGTTATATCATTTCCTCTTCAGATACGGCTGTGGAAGACTGAGGCCTTTCCATAATGGAACAACACAAACAAGTGGGATATTTTTCATGGCCGCTTTGCGAGTGCCATCAGCCACACCAAACCGAAGACTCGGAGCAGGAGTTGTAACACAGGGAGAAGAACTAATAAATGACTCTGTAAGAATGGGATCAGGTCAGGCCCACCACAAAATGGTAGTTGAGGTAAGAGTTTGTCCAGGAGCTGTGTCCTGCCCAAAGGCCACAGCTGGGTAGTCAGGTAGATAGGAGCAAACTTGCAACACTGGATTTTTTTGGAGGCCTTGTGTTATCCTTGATAAAAATCAACTTGGTATTTGGGGCGGAATTGCTCTGCTGGACACTTAGCCTGGCTCTGCCGATGCTCTTCAGTTAGCCCCTTGCCAAATCCTGGCATTTAGTTATTCCTGCTCCAAATAAAATCTTGTGGCTTGGGTACCTCTCCCAAACTTCCAGGCATTTTTTTGCAATACCCATGCAGAAATTACTCTTCTCCTAGCAAGACTGAGCTCTTTCAGGGTTGCCCATCCTGTTTCGTGACAACCCTGTGTAAGCTGCTGCTAAGCCCTGTTCCCTGCCATGTGAGTGCCTTCTGCCCTGTGCAAACCCTAAACACTGGCAGCCCAAACCCAGCAGTGACAATTGCTGCAGGGCTGCAGACATCTCAAACCTTCCTTCTAAAAATGGCCAGAATAGATGTCTTGTGCACAAAGAGGATGAAATATGAAAAAGTCCTGCTTATTTGATTTTTTAATGGAGAAACACCCTTCTACCCCCAGTGAATTCGTACTGATTTTACAAAAGGTCTGTTTTGCAGGATCTTGCAATATGGCAGGAGCTGCTGGCCTGTGCGGAGCTTTATGTTGCAGTCAGAGTTTACAAAGGTGAGTTCCCCAGAGAGGGAAAAGATTGGTTTTCTTATTTAATGGTCTCTCTCTTGTTTAAACTTGAGGATTTGTTGGGGTTTTTTTCCCCTAAATACATTTCTTTTCAAGTCTGAAATATTTTGTGAAGTTTGCTCTTCTATTCCTGTACAGGGTATCTTTTCGATATGTTCTTGTTTCTCGTGTTTTCCATCTCTAATTGTAGAGATGTAAGACGAAGGACATACATTTTCATAAGGCAGTCATCTGACATGAAGTTATTGTAAATGTATTTGCTCTGCCTGTTCCCTCTTTATATTAACTTTCCATTAATATCCTGGCACACACATACATATGCATAGATGTATGTATGACTGGCAACAGATTAAATAGGCTAATGGTAAAGAATGTTGAGGGGTGGGGGCCAGTTTTAAACTCTACTTTAATATGTTTTTCTAAACTTTTTGATGACCTAAGTGGGTATAAACAAGAATGTGACAGGTATGTTCACTCAGAGCCAAACAAAGTATTTAAATTCCAGTTTTCAGATGGCAAATGCTGCAAGGAGTGATGCAAGTGGTGAAAATTAGTTGCAGAAAATTAAAAAACTATATCCAAAACCACTTTGCTTTCTGTTTGCAAGGAAAAATAATTCGATCCAAATGATTTGTCCAGTTGCTGAAGGAGCTAACAGGGTGTCTGGGCTCGTGTGCTAGTTTGGTTACAGCTATAGTGATGAGGAGTGCAATGCAGAGACACTGGATTTTTAGAAGGCAGCATGAGCAACTCCCCAGACACTGCACTCTTTTCTTGAAATTTCCAAACCACTGTTCCTGAACATTAGGGCCAAGAGCAAAGGAGGCTGGCTGACACAGCAGAGCGAGGTGTGCTGCAGCACAGCCCCAAGGCTGCGCACACCCCATGCGAGGGTGTCCAGAGAGCATCTCATGGTCCCTTCTGCTGCAGCACAGCAAACACTCTGGTCCTTTTCATAGAATTTCTAGAAATAAGCAGCTGGTGTCTGGAGTCTGCTCATGGGAGCGTGTGTCTGACATGTAATTTGAACTTGATTGCAAAGGCCTCATAACCTCTCCTGGAGCTGGTGCTGCCATCCTGTAGCTTGCTTCCCCCTCCCTGACATGACCACTCTGTTTGTAAATCTGAGCTCCAGCATGCCCCAGACTTGGTCCAGGTGCTTCAGTCTCCCAACCTCCACTAGGGACTTCCTGGGCAGAGATGACTCTCAGCACATTACCCTGTTTTAACTCTTCTCCCACTGCTTTTGCAGTTGTCAATTTGCAACTGAAACCCCTTTGTTTTTCAACTGAAGAAACTTGACACTGGGGAAGGCAAGGGAGAGACTGTTTCCAAGGGTGAAGCTTAACTGCAAAAGCTTGATGTTCGCTGCAGAGCATTTTGGGGAAGCTGTTGGTGTCTTGGGATGCCACTGTTATGAACGAGGCCAACTTGGAAATTCATTTCTGGATCCTAACTTCCTTGCTTGGAAACATTCGTAACTGCAGTGCTTGACGGCACTGGAGTAATTTTTTTCTTACTCATTGCTTATGTGTGTCGGGTGGAACCTTTCCTGGATGAGATCTTTCTGGTCCAGATTTTTAATGCAGTCTTTGAGTAAGAAGAAAATTGGTACTAATAGGGCAATGGGCCGATGAGTTTTAGTGTTGATCCCATCACCAAAATTCTGATGCACAATCCAAACTCTAATCCCTACTTAAGGAACTGGCTGAGGAGGGTTTCCATGGAACTTGGATAAACTATGTCCGTCTTGGTCCTATTTTATAGCATGGAAACCCAGAGTGGGTTTGGAATATGTAGTTGGAAAACCAGGTGCAGAATTGATCCAATTTCCATTTTATCCAAATAACTAGATCTTAGGGAGAGGGGGTCTAATGGAAACGGGTTTGGCAAGCAATGAGAAGAGGCCCAGTCATACTTCTCCAGTACCAGTAAACTCCTCCAGCCTTCCATATAGCTCAGAACCATCTCTCCAATTCAGGGACCCCCTTGGTTATGGGTTTTTGTGTCACAAAGGCTGGCTCTGACAAACGTTTTTAGAATCACCATCTGTCAGCTTTTCCTTCAGGGATCCTCATTTACAATAGCTTGTATCCAGGCCATGCGCAAATCCCACTGGGCTGAAACTTGGCCCTGTGCAAGGTTGGCCTGGATGCAATTAACAAACACAAAATTTATTCAATTTAGTTTGGCCAAAAATATAAGATTCTTTTGTTTGCAGATGCTAAAGTTTAGATGCCTTTCCAAACTTATCAAGGACAAGGGAACCACTTTGGAGAAAATAACAACCAACCCCAAAGTCATCGTAGAATTCAAATTGAACTGAAAACCTAGGAGCAAGTAGTTTGTGAAGCTTAGAAGTGAAGTCTGGGTTTCTTGTGATTACTTCAATTTTTGCTGCTGCCTCTCAACTTCATTGTTCTAGCTGGGCTTTAGACAGAAACACTTGAAACATCAGAAGAAGAAAAACAGCGTTTGTGGCATCTGGGAGGGCGGGCAGCAGGAAGTATTGGAAATATCCTGGGAATTTTTGAGTTCCAGGAGATCGGTTCCAGTATGTCGAAATCGCTTTGGTCTGGGGATCTGGCTGAAAATCTTCTAATATCAGGATCTGTTTCTCTTGATTGTCCATTCAGGCTCTCAATTTTTTTAGGTCTTATTTGCCAGACTCAAGCATGATCAGGCACCCCATGGTGCACCTCATTGTGCCTGATTATCCATCTTGGAAAGATGAAGGCCAAATCAGTCCTGCACTGACGTCTTTGTTTCCCAGTTCACGCAAAAGTGCCAGGCTAGTTAATTTATTCTCGTCCTCCATGCAGGTACCGTGTGATTGTAAAACAGCAGTAGTATCTACGATGTGTGCTTTCTGTGATTCTTCAGGCACTTTTAATCCCTATCTGCTCTACTGAGCAGAAGGTTTCAACTCCAGGAAGGTTTCAACACTTCCATGTAAGCTGCAGGGTGGGATGAAGAGCTGAAGAAGAGGTCCTCCGCACATACCTAGCAGCAGGCAGGCCTGAGACTAACAGCTAGTGCTGTATAAGAAGGATCAATGTGGTGTTAAACGCTTGCGTATAAGCACCCTCCAGATTGTATTACCCTGAGAGGTAATGCTGGAGCATTTCGTAAAGATTATTTTTATTAGTTTAAGGCAAGCTGCCCTGGCCACTGCCAATGAAGCAACTGCTCAGAGGTGCTGGGGATGTTTGGCCACCCCTTCTCATACGTCTCAAACCTCCCAGCCTTAGATGATGTGGAGCAGATAGGGTATGATACACCCAGCCCAGCACCCTCCACAGCAGCTGGCCCATTGCTCTCAGAGTAGTTAGTATGCCGGGGCTGTGTGGTTCCTCTGCCATCTTCATTCACCTTAGAAACATGGAGTTTGAATGGTTTATCTCTATTAATCACCAGCTCAAAAAGCTTTGTGCACCAAGGGCCGCAGATAATTAACTTCACTATACTGCTTGTCTTATCAGTATCAACCTCTTGTCCTCCTGTGAAATAGTTAAAACCATCAGCCCCTTTTTACTTTTCCATTTAACTCTAATGCTTTAACACTGATGTTCTAAATGGCCCTGCGATTCATACTTATTAGACAAACCTTTCTTTCTGCATCTCTTATATTTTTTGATAATTGGCCATGTACGTTTCTAAGGGGCTCAACAGCTTTTCATGCCACTGTACTACTAATTAAAGGTTTCTCACAGCCTTTCAGATTTCTCTTTACCTTCTTTTCTTTGATAAGTATAATTTGGTGTTTAATTGGGGAGGGGGGGAGAAACATGGTAGTAGCAGTAGCCTGACTGCATAGGAAAAAGTGTGTTTAACAAAATTCTCTTATTTTAAACAAATTTTCATTGTTTCCCTATTTTTGTCTCTTCACTTGCTGGAGCTCCCCTTCTTCCCACAATGTGAGAGGAAAGAGGGACACAGGATGGAGAAGTGAGACATGGACAAGGCAGGATGGTGATGGAGGTTTCATTTGAGAAGGAACTTCTTCATGATGAGGGTGACAGAGCACTGGAAGGGGCTGCCCAGGGGCTTGTGGAGTCTCCTTCTCTGGGGACGTTTAAAGCCCACCTGGATATGTTCCTGTGCAACTTGATCTAGGTGATCCTGCTGTGGCGGGGGGATTGGACTAGATGTTCTTTTGAGGTCCCTTCCAATCTCTAATGTTCTGTGTCTTCTCATGACACTGTTTGTTTTAGCCCCTTCTTTGCTGATGTCCCTGTGTCCACTGCTTGTTTTCTCTCTGGGAGCTGATCTGGAACTAAGCCTCTGCTACGCTAGGGGCAGCGGCCCAAAGTTGCACAACTGCTCACTGTAAGCAACCCCTGAGCAGTAGATGTGAGCGTAAGTGTCAGCCCTTTGTGCAGAAACTCTCCACTATGGGCTCTGACACCAGTAGTCACTGCTGTTGCCCCAGCTCCCTTTGGGATCCTCTCTGCTCTCTGGGGTGGGTACTGTGGCTGTTGCCCTGTGGTGCTGTGAAAAGGGCGTCTGTCCCTCGCATGGTGCTGTTGGAGTTTCAGCCTTTCATGAACATGCATCACTTGTTTTTATGGGACCTTTCCTCCTATGGACTCTTTTAGTCCTATTCCTCTACTGTCTAACACTGGGTCCTACCCTCTGTGCTTGCAGGATGTAAACGTGGGTGTTCACATGTCTGATGCTTATGGTATCCAGAACCATTTCTTCACTTCACATGATTTTATCCTCTGCCTGTCTGTCCCACAAGCCCTCCCTGCAGTTCCTGTTCCAGAGAGCTTTCCCTCTTTCTACTTGTATTACTTGAGTTTTCCCTTTTTTTTTTGGTTTTTTATCTTAGGTTTTCAAGTTCCCATTGGTTTTTCAGATCCATTCACTTACCAATTTCTTCCATCCTCTCCATGCAGGGACCCTTTCAGAGGGTCACACAGCTGCAGAGCTATCTTTAGCCCAAGTGCAAGAGCCATCCTGTATGGAAAACCACTCACAATGCTTCCTGGGGGTACCACCATTCCAGACCTTCTCTCATCATTAGCCATGGGTGAATTCCATTGTGCTCTGAGTGAGGACACTGGTCCTGGAGGAGCCTGTAATGGGGCCACCTCCTTCCCTAGATGTTGCTTGGCTCAGGAGAAGTGTTTTGGGGGTCATAGAGGTACAGGGGACGATATTCTGCAATACAAAATCTGTCTTGTTCTGACAGCCCATCTGGCTTTGTGCACACAGGTGAGGCCATCTGAGCTTAAAGAACCCAGTGCCCTTAGTCTTCACTAAAGCTACTCTGAAAAATATTATTCAGTTGCTCCCATTCTAATTTTAAAATTCATTCATTCCAGCTGCCTATCTCCTTCCATGTAGATTCAATTGGCATTAATGCTCTTGTGGGATGTATGCTGACATATACTTCTAAAACCCCAGCTCCTGGCATCATGTGATGGGAGGCTCTTTAGTTTTCCTACAAAACAAAATGTTTATGCAGTTGAGCAGAGAAGGATGGAAGTGTGACCCCAGTGCTCTGAAATGATTATACAAAGAAAAACATGCAGCACAGTTTTTAAAGACTTGTGGTTTTTACAGCACCTCTGGACAGGAGGTGGGAGCAAAGGGAAGACACAAGAGCTGATCCAATGTTTTGGACTGCAGATATGGGCAATGTGGTGTTAAGCTCCTCCAGTCAATGTGCAGTGACCATTTTTTATCAGTGCTAGTACTGAATTGCAAAACAAGTTCATGCAGAAGTCATTCAGTTATTTTTGTTGAATGAAGAATTCACAGAACCTGTGATCTATTCCAGGATAGCAATTCAACAGAAGAGGAGGAAGAAAAAGGCTGGTGGTGCCTCTGCTGTGAATAATTCATCCCATCTTACTAGTGTGGGTGCTAGGTGACTCCTTTGCTTAGCTCCCATTAGAGTTGGGAAGGAGTGTGGGATGCCTCCCACATCTCCATTAGCTGCTGGGGGTTAATAGGGGCACTCAACACACACAAGCACGCTTTAAGCAGGGTCAGGGGGCAGCCAGCACATTGTGACCTAAAATTTGACAGCTTTTACTCATTTTGTGTTAGGTCACCCTACTTCTCTTTGGCCAACTGCCTTGCCTGGTGCCTGTGCCTGGGGTGTGTGGTGCTGCAGGAGCCTGACCAGTCTCCTCTGAACACTGGAGATAGCAATGACCCCAGGCACACATGGACTCTTTGCCCTTATTTTCCACATTCTAAATTTCTACCCCATATCACAAGGGGAAATAAAAAAATGACAAGAGCTGTTTGAATGGCAGGCCCCTCTGCCATCTCAAACAGGACAGCCACAGCCTGAAGATACTCAAATCAATTCAAGAGAATTTCTATTTTAACCTACCAGGTCCTTGTGCCGTGTTTGCAGCATGACAAACCCTTTCAATTTACCACTGAGCCCTGGTAGTGTCTGGGCTGCTGAAGCACCAGAGACCTGACCCTAGTCATCCCTAGATGTCACTGTGCATCCCGTTCAGGGATTTATTTTGGGTAACTGCAATGCAGCTAGAGGTAAGGTCTCTTGAGCTGCAACCAACTTCTCTGGGAAGTCTCACTGATGCTTCAATTTTCTCCCCTTCCTCTGAAAAAAGGCTTTGAGGACGATTCTCTTATCTCTGCTTGTTTTACTTTGGTGTCTTATGTGGCAGAATGTCTTGAGGTGTCTCTCCTCTTTCCTCCTTTGCAGTTGTCTGTCTCCTTCCTTCACTTTGTCACCCTCAGCTGATTGTTAGTCTCTCTGATTTGCTCCTCCTTCTCCCCAGTTGGTCCATTCATCATTTTTCCTCGGTAGTCCATGCTCCTTTCTCTCTCACTTCTTCTGTGTCTCTTGTTTCTCTCTCATTTCTCTCCAGTTTTTTCCCCCTAGTGTCGGAACTTCTTTCTTTGATTCCCTCTCTCCACCTCCCACCCTTTATAGCGCTGTTATCTGTGATTTTGGCAAAGAGCACATTTATTGGGGAGGAATATCCCCATGGCAACGCAGCAGATGGTGACTTTTGATTAGCTTGGCTTTTTTTTTTTCCCCCGACTGCCAAATCACAATCCGTCTTTGAAATTAAATCAGGCTGTGATAGCATCAGTTGTTCTGGAGAGGGGACGAGAGAGAAACAAGACTGAAGTATTACAGCGGGAGCCAGGATGTAATGCAAATTCGTGTTTTTTAACCCCAGCAATAAAACCCCCTGTTCATTCCGGGAGCAGGGGGAGCCGCGAAAGAGGGAATAATAAAATTAAAAAGTAATAGTAAAAAAAAATGTTATCACCCCTCATGGGCTCCTTACTCTGACCATGCTGGAGACTGTGTCTCTGTAACACCAATGTTACTCCTTGCCAAGTCACTTGGCATTGCTGGTCCTCATTCTGCAGCTGCTTAAACACCATTGAGGGTTTTCCTCATGTCACAGTTGGTGGGAAGAGGCCAGGTTCTTAGCTGAGCAATTTGAGTAACTATTTAGTTATGGAGATGCAGTGTCCAAAGTGGGAAGGAAAGCATTAGCAAGCAGTGGGAGGAAGGAAAGCAAGCAGCTCCTGGAAGGCATTGGAGGGAGGTAAGAGGAATTCAGGGTGAAGTGAGGAAGCAGAGGATCTGGAAAGGGTGGGTGGCATCACCAAGCAAAGATGCTGAATATTCCAGGGCATGGGAAAGTGTGGAACTGTCTTTAATGGCACCAGGGAGGTCTGAGCCTGAGGAAGGAAGGGTGCAAAGTTCTGCCAGCCATGAAGAGAAAGTTACAGGGCATAGCCCCATGGAAGATGGGAAACCAGATACTGAAGTTAAACAGTAAAGAACTTTCTTGAATGCTTCAGAAGTGGGTGGTATTCAAGTACCATGAGCTGCTTTGCCTGGTGCTTTTTGGAGGGTGACTAAAGGTGAATGCAATGGAGTGCTAATCATAGCCAAAGATAAAGGAGAGCTTGAAAATGAATGCTGCAGAGAAGAGATTACTAATGACCCCACAGTTTCATGGGAACCAATGCACTGCTCGGGCTGCGAGTCCGCTGGACTGCTATCACCAATTATTAATGTTTCCCTCATAGGAGTTTGGGAAGCTGCTGTCTGATCACAGACCCGGCTCCTCTGGGTGCAGTGTGTTTACCAGTTGTAGCTAAAGGTAAGTAAAGGGTCATATTCAATCTTGGTGTGAGGTTCTGCTGAGATTGTGGAGTTTCATCAGCAATGAAGTGCCTTGAAAGTTTCCTACCTGGGGTTGCCCTTTCCTACCTAGGCTTGTGGCATGTGTATTTTCTGGTACTTTGGAGAGCAGACACATGTGAGCACTTGGTATGCTTCATATGAGCCTTGAGATACTCAAACTCTGTCACTAGGCTCTCTCTTTTGCCTTCGCGAAGAGCTCTAACTTTCCATTACGTAGCCTGCTACAAGCTGCTTCTGGAGAAGCTCTGAGTTAATGTAGGATTCAAACCTGCACACCTTCTGAAAAAATATTTAAATATATGAGATTGCCCTGTCCTTCACATTAAAAGAAGTGATAGAGAACCTCTCACTACACTGTCTGAAAAGCAGTGCCGTTGCTCACTATGAGCCATGGGCCGCCATCACATCTCTTTGACTTTTTTAGTCAAAACAGTCCCTTCTCCTCTCCTGCTCTTCAGAAGATTGTGTGAGCTGTCTTAAGTTCTTTCAGGACAAAGCCTATGTCAAACAGATAAAGTTTTGCTGCAGATGTTGTTGCTTATTTTGGAAATCTTGGTTCAGGAGTGTTTTGTATATCATATGTGTTAGATCTGATGTTCTCTGAGGAGAAGATAAGATTTAGATGTAGGAGGTAACTCGGGTAGGGACCCCACTGAAGCTTAATTACCAAGAGATACCTCAGGGCCTGCTTCCTCCCTGTGAGACACAGGCACAGGGGAGAGCTTCAGTCTGCAGCGGTTCACATGTTGGTGGAAAGTGTCAGAGAAGTGTTTCATGAGCACAGGATCTAAGCTTGGCTGATGGGGATGGGGGTTTCTAACGCTTGGTTCATTCTGTTTATATGGTAATCCTAGGTTAGACAAGAGTTTTTATCTGCTGGGTGCTGTTTCTTCCTGTTTTGTTCAGATGGTCACTTGGTTTCTTGCCCCAGGCACCTTGCCAATGTCTGTCAGACCCCAGATAGCTTTCCCTTGCTTCCATCTTACACTGCACAAGCCCCTTGCAGCCATACTCTTCTCTTCCTTTACGAGCAGCCCTCTGGAGTTGGTTGGCATCCAAAGTGCCCATCTGTAGGAGCCATACATCACATAACTGTGTGCTTGCTCTGCCCTCTGGTCCCGTTATGCCCTGGCTCCTCACCTCTAATGGGGTTTGGGAGCTGCAGATGGATGAAAGCCAGACCTGGCCCATAGCCTGACCCTGCAGCTCATTCGTTAGCACAGCATACATGTTTAGAGTGGTCCCAGCATGGCAAGCGTGGCATCCACAGGGCTGCGATCCAGTTTTAAGTACTGCACAAAACAAACCAGCTGTGACACCACAGCAGAGCACTCAAGCCTCTCCAGCTTGACACCACATCATTATGTATTGATGCCATGACACCAGCGCTCAAAATAGAATCAGGACAATTTGATTTCCTGCAGATCTCAGGATGGGGTCATAAAAATGGAGACTGTTCTGGTGAAATGGGGTAGGGTGGAAATGTTTGTAGTGACATCACAGCCACTTCCATGCCAATGGCCTCCTACTGCTGCAAACATGTGATTGTGATTTTACTGCACGCTCCATCAGAGAAGAGCCAGGCTGGCCAGGGAGGGAGAGGGAGGGAGGAGAAGGGATGGAAATACTCCATTCTTGTATCTCAATTCAACTATCTGACAATAGCCTCGCAGCCCAGGGTGCTGAGTGATCAAGAGTGGGACTGTGGAGCTGAGGCTGCTGCCAGACTGGTGGAGCACGGGGGGGTTGTGGCAGCTTAACTGAGGGCTGAATGAGGGAGGACCTTGGACTTTACATTGGAGGATCCTGGTCTGCATTAGGGTGCTATATTGGAGGGTCATGTGGTCTTGTTTTGCTCAGTCTTCCTTACTAGTGCCATTTACTTCTAACGTCATTTTTCTTGGCAAGAAATATGGCTGCAAAAGCCACCGTGTAGTTTTGTCTCTTAGGAGTTCCTATTATAGGGAGGAACAGATCTTAATGTTGGTGTTTCACCCATGAGGCAGAGAACAGCACGGAGGTATTTAAGCAGCTGAGGTAGAGGAAAGAAACAGAGGTTGGCCCAGAAAACAACAGTCGTTTGTGTCTGAGGGCATTGCTGGAAGAGCTCTCATGTTGGTTGCCCCACAAAAGCCCATGGTGGTAGCAAGGTCCTTCCTGAGAAGCAGCCTGCAGAGATCAGCCCTGGCTGTGTCCAGCACATGTAAGCTTGTGGGGGCCATGGAGGGGAGCAAGGGGAATGCAGAGGCGAAGGGATCCAGCTAATGCACCCATCTATCAGATTAGGCCATCAAAAAAACAAACCGCTTCCGTCACTGTCCAAAGGGAGACTCTTGCTCTCTGCTTAATAGGACGGTGGTCCTGTTGTTGCCACTCTAGGGAGAGGGGCCACTGCCACCACAGTGTGCAGCAGGCTGAGAGTTTAAAATCCTATTAGGCAGAGACTAGCAGTTGCAAAAAGAAAGCAGGTATCCCCTAGTGGGGATTTAAAGATGTTTAGACATAATTGGATTTTCCAAGCAGATGTCATTATTGTTAAACAGTTGCCCACTTGATATGTTCAAGTTGTTGGCTGTAATTGCTAAAATTAGCAGGTCTGCACAGAGCAAAGGTCAGTCGGTTAATATTGTGATTTAGTATTTTATGAAGTAATTCCAAATGCTTTTATGTATGTTTTTGTTTTTGCAGCCTAAGCCCACATTAAAGTAGTTGTGGGACCTGCTAATAAAATAATGACTCAGCCTCTCTGCGCAGGCTGCCGGGCTCGGCAGTGGCGCTCCGGTCGCCTTTGCTCCCTGCTCTTTCTGCTGGCATGGGGCAGCTGGGGCCACAAGCTTGGGTTTGGTTCTGTGGTCAAACTGGAGGCTTTGAACTGACCCCCAGTGTGAAGTGTTGTAGCAGTGCTGGTGCTTGAAATAAGTTATTTGTGCCTGGTGGTGGCTGGAAGGATGAGGAGCTGGTTTCCATGGGCAGCTGAGCAAAAACTTCTGTCACCTGGTACCTGTGGTCCTCATAGATGGATCAGCTACACGTGCAGGTGTATGCAAACACCTTCAGCCATGAACACACTTGAGAGTCACAGCACTGACCAGGCAAGGTCCCAAAGTAGTGCATTTTAGAGGGAAGACGCTTTTCTGGAAGAGAAATAGAGAAGCTGGGGGGCTGGGCAAGGCAAAGGCTCACAGGTTGTATTGTGGCTGAGCATCTAGTACTGTTTCCTCTGGCACTACAGCTGCTAAATGGCATGAGAAAAGCTTTAAACAGCTCCTTGAAGGTGTTAGTTAGTGTTTAGCTGGCAGGCTGGCTGTTAATCTGATCTTGTGTCCTGGAACAGGTAAGGGTTTTCTTCCAAGGTCAGGTTTGCTGGAACTCCTTTACCTTTCTCTGTTTCCGTGGGAGGTTCGGGCACAGCTGGCACCTATTTCTATTGCACCTTTCTATGCAGGACTGCACTAACATGGTCTGGCCTGCTCTCTTCCCAGAGACATTTATGGTTGTCTCTTTTTTTTCTTTTATTCTCAAATAGTTTGCTCAGGGAAAGTGCTGTGAGGGGTTTTGTGGCCTCCAGTGCACAGGGAGATATGGACAAGGATCTGTAGGTCTTTCTGGACTCAGCATTTATGGGGTGGACTCTGTCCCTTCCCAATATTTTTTGCTGATCCAAGGCCATAGATGTTTGTAGATCTGTTCCTCTTGATCTCAGATCAAGAAATATTGATACGTGTACATGAAGATATCCCATTAGACATGAGACAGAAGCCAGGTTTTAGCCCTAGAAATCTGAAGAGGTTGAGGAGTTGGGTATTCAACTCTGGCCCAGATTTCAAAACACATTCTTTTGATAAAAGACCATTTCATGTTCCAATTCAAAATGTGCAGTCTGGGGTTTTTGTTTGTTTGGGGTTTTTTACCTTGGATTTCATCTGAAGCAGCATAAGGTAAATTCAAGAAGCCATCTCACATGAACACGGTGTCTGCAGCTAGTGTTGGCAAGAAGTATTTACTTGTGTTTGCTCTGACCAGAACACCCCTTCTGTACCAAGCCACTTAAATCTTTGCAATCTTCCGGGTCCCAGTGCCTGCAGAACTGCGGGTGGTTTCTGAACTGTGAAGGAGCAGGTGACAGGGTTCATCCCTGCACTGAAGTTTTCCTTGTTCCCATCACCACCAGCCTCTCTCTCTGTGAACCCTGCATGTTCCTACACTTCTACTTGTCTCCATGTGCTGTGTCTTTTTGTTGCTGGGAGAGGAACTCACAGGGTTTTGGTCTGTTTTTTCAGGCTGAGCCTGACATCTGTTGCTAAGGAAGGTGCTTTAAGCTATGTTTTTCTTTCCAAAACTAAAAGGTTTTGGTTAAGAGGTGGCAGTGTTCTGGCTAACTTCACTTACTGCTGACCGTTTAGAGTCCTTTACTAGTATCACTACCTGGCAGTCTCCCTCAAAGCATGGGAGTCTGTTATTCCCATTTTGCAGTAGAGGAAACAGATGCAAAGACCTGCCCAAACACAGGCAGCAATTGCAATCTGAATTAGAGTGAAAATGTCCCTGGAAGTTAATTCTAATCTCCAGGGAGGCATCAGTGGGCAGGGCAAGCTGGGAAACTCAAGGGGATGTAGCGTGGGACCGAAAATAAGAGACATGTAAGATTTTTAAATGCCTAAGGTGATCTGGCCAAGCAAGAAACAACGCTCAGCAGTTCATGTCAGCACTGGGGAGGGTAGAAAAGTGGTGAGAGTGTTCCTTAGCTCAGTGGAGGACGAAAGGAGCATGCTGGCAAACTGTGCAAGAAATGCATTGTGAACTAGCTCTTGCAGCTGTGAGCAAGACAATAAGGATGGTAAAGCACCATGTAAGTCCCCACATCCAGCCTTGCACAGAGGGAACTAAACTTAGCCCCTGGAATATTTTTCCTCATCATTTGTACTTAGCTCTTTGTTTGAGTGATGCCAAGCAGAAAGCAACCATAAGTTGTCCTAGTCTAAGAGCCAAACTTGCCTGCTTCATGCTCACTTTCATGCTCTGAGCTACACAGTGGTTCCATCAAGGTCTCTGTTCATAATTTGCAGGGCATTCTCCAGAAAAGTGCCCGTTTTGTTCTACAGTCTAAGGAAGGACATTTTCATCCTTCGTTTGGCTTTTCTTATGCCAGTCCCTATCCTCTAGGCTCTGTATAACCCACTGAACCTCCCCTGCCCTCTTGCCTGTATACAAAACCTTTTTTCAATGAATATGCATCTTCTTACGCACCAAAGGTAGAATATTCTACACTCAGCTGGGGACTTGTGTATGGGGGTCACACAGGTCTTTATTCTTCCTGCTTATAGACTTCAAGATTGACATTTTAAGGAGTGGAAAGAGGACCCAGATCTCTCTTAGCAGTCCATCAACCAGCCTGTCTCCTTTTGCTATATTAGTCAACTTGGTCTCTCTGAGAAAGGTTGCTTTCACAGATATCTATACATGGGTATGTTATTTATGGATGAATATATTGTATATCCTAAATAGGTATAATTTACTGAACCACCTTACACAGGCCTAAGAGAATCCCACTTCTTAGTTTGGAATAACTCTGTACTTTTATCTATGAAGTAGTTACTCCCAACCATTGAGAAGTCTGCATCAGTTGTGTCATGTCAGCATTTATTAATACTGCTTGTAGTAGATTCCATCCATTGAGCAATGAGAGCACACCCCACACCTTGCTGTTGATGCTTGTGCTGGGAACATTTTCATACCTGGTATTCTTTGCTGTTTATTGTCACAGACCTCAGCTGGCTGTCTTCTTCCACTTCCATTCTCTCCTGCCCATCCTTGCTGATTTTCCAGATGATTCTCTTGCTGTTCAACAGTGACTGATTCTGACCTCTTACTGTGTGGCATAGCTCTGTCTTCAGCAAAAGGGGAAGCGGTCTGCTCACTGAGGCCAGATGAAGCCCATTCTACCTGTGGCTCCATAAGGTCAGACAACAGGCTGTGGTGCCATTTTTCGTCATTGTTTCTGATGTCGTTGGAGTACCAGGAAATGTTTTCATGGGACAACAGAAATTCAATGACACAGGGATCCTCATGTTCCCAGACAAAGTAGTTGTAAGGTGGCATTAGCCAAATTTGAACTCAAAGTACATTGCACATCCTTCATTATGAAGGTAATGAATCGCTGGAGCCTCCTCATGTGGGTATTTCCAAACCCAGAATGAGCCCTTTTCCTAAGATCATGATTCAATGATTGTCATGAGCTCTTCTGAATTTATAGCCAAACCTAACACTTCCAGAAAAACTGAGCACTCATGCTGGTACCCAAAGAAGTGCCCAGAATGAAGCTCATTCATAGCCTTAGCCTCTTTTCTGTGCACTTTTTTGGGTATCTGTCCCAAGGTATGTGCAACGGGAATGCCCTCTGAACTTGACATATTAATGTTCAGCTTGAGGACCTGGGGTTATCTTGCATCTGTTTCTGTTCCTTGGATTTGTCATTCCTGTGGAAAACACAGTATCCTCACAGGGAGTTGTTGCATGAAGAAGTCTCCAAAGAAGTGCCAGTAACAAGATCTCATCTGTCTGTAACACAGTGTCGTAAACACCTACTAATGGTGGCATGCGTTGCAGATCACTGCTCTCCATTATCTACCTCTTTCCATTATACTACAGTTTGGGAAGGAGTCAAGAGCTGGCCAGACTGAGGAGCATCTGTGCAGCGTATGAGCTGGCTGCCTTCCTGACATCCATCATACAGGTAGTGCCTTGAAGCCAAGGGGCAGCCATGTCAGCCTATAGAAAGCAACAGAAGAGAGGAAGGGAGGCAGATGAGCTGGTATATATTGGGGATTGGCTTTGTTTTGCTCGGTTTCCCGGTCAGTGAGGGATCGGTAGTGTGGAGGTACCTGTCACATTTTGGCTGTAAAATTTGCTGTAAGGCATTGCTCTGCTGGGCTGGAATATGGGGCTGAAGGAAGTGCAAACCAGTGAAGGAGCCCATTGTCCCATGGGCTCACCTCATTAGGGAGATCTTCCTCCTTTGAAATCTTCAGCAAGAGGAACCGTTTATTTGGGTTATTGTTTTTTTTAGGATTGTCCATTGGACTTGAGGGTGATCCAAGCTTACCACCCACAAGCCCCTGAAAGGTGGCGACAGCTTCTAGCCACTGCCAGTGTGGTCCATTTGCAGATACTTGGCAAAAATTTCAAGACCAATTGCTGTTCCTATTCTCTGTTACCCAGAAGGGGATGTGGGACATCAGAAAAGTCTGTTGAAGGGTCCCAGCCCAGTTATCTACTGCAGAGAGTGGGGCTGTGCATGGAAGGAAGGATGTGATGCTGTCTCATCCTGTTTCTTTGGAAACTATCTTTTCCCATACTTGGTTTTGATTATGAGAGCCCATCTCAGACTGGCAGGCTCACTAGATTATCTTGTCTTGGATTTGTGTGTCCTACCCGTTTGAAAAGTCTGGAGTATTTTTCTCCCATTATCCCCAGTGAGGGGCACGCTCACTGTCTGTCCGTCTGCTGCCTGCAGCAGGCATTGGAGGTTAGCAGCCATTCAAGAGAGGGCACTGCTATGAGCCAAAAAGGTTTGAAGAATAAAGAAAGGGTTGGAGAAAGGCAGAGAGAAAGGGAAATGAGACAAGCACACACTGAATAACTAGACCTAAACTAGCCTGGCAGCCCCATCCCTAGAAACCAAGGCTTTGAAATGAGAAATGTTTTTCGTATCTTGAATCTCAAGTACAAACAATAAAAACCAGCCCAGACTGTGTTCTTTGAAGAGAAAGTACGAGTGACCTGAACAGTGGTTATCAGCAGCGTCATTAAGATAAACCCTTAACATGATTTAAAGTATCCGAAACCGAAGGCAGCACTTTCAGATACTAACAAAATGGTCTGACATTGGGGATGAAAATCAATAGTAATCTGATGTCACTAAAAATACTCAAAAGTGTCCCATGACTGATGGAGGTGAGATTAGTGTAAATATTTGTATTCTAATCAGTGGCACGCGAGGGCTGGAGGCGGCCTTTCTGTCTATTTAATTAATGGAGTGGCTTTTTAAAAGGATCCTAATCATATGTGATTGTATCTGCTTATCAACATTTTTGCTAATTAGATGATATGGAGGCAGTCACTCTGCTAATTCCCTCATCCAAACAGCATATCCTGCACAGATAAAGTACAGTCTCTTTTTAATAAGAAACAATCATGAGACAGACTAACCTTAATGGTGCTTATTATCCAAGGATCTTTGGGATTTTCTCTTCTGCCTACCCCCTCCTTTCTTTTTCCTTCATTCACTGCTTCAGTATGCCAGATGGATGCGGATGCAGTGGTCCCTCCCCGGCTCCAGACACTGCCGCCACATCCAGCCTGCTCTTCCCTCCTAGCAAGGCAGTGGGTCTGCAGGGGCAGAGGATGCTAACCAGATTGGGATGGGAAACAAAACAGAAAGGCCCCTAGCTCCTGGTCACCCAGACCTCAGGTGGCCCCAAACTTGCAAAGCTGATCCCTGGCCTTGCTCTTGGCACCCCAACAAGGCCTGGTCCAGAAAAGGGTGAGCATCTCTGAGCTCTGAAAGCATTCTATTATTAGTAGTAATTATACCAATTGCAATAATAATAATAATAATAATAATGATATTTTCTGTTTTACAAGTGGTCAATGAGCAAAGGGGGTCTACATGAGTGGTTTCTCTTCAGCCCTGTTGAGCCTGTGACAAGGCCAGGGTCCTTTTATCTAAACCAACATGAGTCAGAAACATTTGTTGCAAGTCCTTTGACTATCCAAACAAACAAGAGTTGTGCATTGCTCCACCAGTCAAATTGTCATCGAGTGTCTCCCCACAGGGTGGCCTCATCAGAGGGGAGGATGCACTCAGCTGTGTTCCTGGGGAGCACAGTAAGGGATGGGCACATTGGGATGAACTCCTGTGGGGAGGGGTGAACAGAGGGACATCTCAGCCTTTAGAAGATTGAAAAATACATAGAAAAGTTGCCCTAAAGAACATCTCCTTGCATCTCAAAATATAAGGACAACATCTTGATAATGAGAATATGTCCTAAATGGGTGTAGCTGCCACTCCAAGAGCATCCAAATGGACCTAGAGGAGAGAAGGATATGTGCCTGCTGTTTGGTTTTGGGAGATCAAGATTTTGCTTGCTGCTTTTGCAGCTATGAGTGTTGAGCAGAAAAGGCTTAAACTGCATGGATTTCCACCTCCATGGGCAGGAGGGAAGGTTGCATGTTCTGTGCATGATCTGTGTGTTGTGCACAGCACAAAGGTTGACTGTGCAGTAGGAGATGGGATAACTCCATGGAGCTCTGGCTGGAGACACAAAGGGGGATGCACAGATCTGGATTTTCTGAACTTCAGGTTGTGTGTTAAGATTTAGCAAAGGTTCAGTCAAGAAGACATCCAATTTCTGAGTAGGAGGAGGTAGGAACCTCACAAAACCATTCTATTTTTTTGAGGAATGAAGACAAAGAGGAGGCCTGGTCCTCCTCAGTAGAGTCACAGAGGGGGTTGACATAATTTTTTATGTTAGATCATGCCCTGTGCCCAGGGCAAGGCCTTGCTCCATTCTTGGAAAGCCCAAACAGTGCTGTAACATGTGTCCGTGAACTCTAACCTCTGCAGAATTCAGAGAACTTTAATTTCATTGCCTGGGTCATCACCATGTGTCATCTGCCCTATCCTCATCCAGGCATGATTACGCTGAGGTTGTACGCAGCAACACAATAGGCAAGCTCAACTATTCCTCCTCTTTGGCATGGTCCCTGATCCTCCTTCCACTCCATGTTATGCACAGGAATTAATTCAATATTGACCCCTTTCCCAGAACAGTTTCCCATTGCCAGTTCCATGACCAAAGTCTTCAACTTTAAAAGAGGAGGGACTTCTGGGCCAAGGATTTTGTTGCAAGCCGTTGAGTCCTGGGGCTTAATGAGGCACTGCTTATCAGCAAAGCATGCTTATCTGGAGCCCGCCGACAGTGTACCTGCTCCAGCCCCATCGTGAGCGAACATGTTTTACCACCCAGTTGCAGAGGGCCGGGAGCACGCGCGGTCAAATGGCATGGCACAGCTGGTGCGTGGTAACTCGTGAAGCCACAGCAACTTTATCACTTCACAACATCCATACATAGCCACAGCCTTGAATCTTCTCAGGGGAAGAAAGGATGATGAGTTACTGTCCTGGGATTTTCTCTCTGTCTCCAGTCAGTGGGAAGTGGTATGTGGAGCATTCATTTAACAAACCAGAGGGGAAAAGCTGTAGATCAGCTTCTCATTATTTCAGTGCTGGCTCACACCATTGCTTGGGTTTGTGCCTGACAGTTCAGTGTGTTACTTGAGGCCACTCAAACATTCTGCAGAAACGATGCCACCCTCTTCTGAAAGTGTAGGCTTCGTCCAAGCAAGGAAGGCCTGCCCCCGCTAATGGGTTTATCGGTGCCAATTCTGTCTCAAGTTTAGGTCTCATTTTGCAAAGGAGGTGACCAGTTTTGTCTTTGGAAACCAGTTCATGTTGAGACACAGCACTCCAGCAGAAAATCTTCTAGAAATAGTTCTTCTCATATAGACCTCTGAAGTAAAGCAACCCTAAGTGGGTAAATATGCCAGTGAGGCTGGTCTGCAGATGCTGGGGGAATGGAGGACCCAAGTGGTACAAGACTTAGGTGAGGGTCCTGATAATGCGCACATAGACCTGAACTCCCCTGATTAAAAGAAGAAGCCCCCTTGCCTAGAAGGTGGGAGGCATTGTAGGGGCTGCTGTTCATGCCCAAATATTAGTGTATTATACCTACATCCAAGAAGGGGGCCTGGAACATAAAAGCTGTAGGTGAGGGACTGACCAATTACTGAGAAATTTACTGAGAGTGGGGAACTGGAGAAGAGACCCCACATCAAGAAGTACATTCTGATCCTGTTTATGGGCACCTCATATGTGGAACTGCCTGGAAGAGTGAAATTTCCATGTTGTCTCAGCAAAGGTTTAGTCCAAGTTTATTGCTGAGATTAAAAGACTAGAGAATATAAATTGTAAACGTGATGACTTAAGAGCTCATAAATTCAGCACACAACCCGATTCCAGAGAGCTCTTGTGCAGTGCAGCCACACTGCCTTAGGCTCATGAGTTGCCCTTGCTCTCATTACTCAAACCTACATTCCCCAAACAGCCTTTCTGCCCTGTCCTGGCTTCTGAGATGCTGCCTATGTGTGTGCACAGATCTTTGGAAGGACATGTACACACTGGCCAGGGATTTTTTTCTGTGGACACTGTGGTTTTGCTACATATGTACAGATATGGGCTTCCTGCAGCTGCATCCACCCAAAGACTAGTGGTAGTGCTGAAGTACCATTAGCCTGTATCTGGCTGCAGTGACATTGCATCTCCTGGGAGGAGGGAGAGTCCCCATCAGCTGCAGAGCCATTTGCATTTACCCAGGGTCTAAATGTCCTCAGTATTTACAAAGGAGCATTGTGGTCTTTCCCATGTTCTCTGAGCTGTGGTGGAGACTTCTAGAGTGGAAAGGATTAAGCTTTTGACCAGTGCAGCACAGGTCCCTCCCCAGTCTCCCACTTATCCTACTTGTATAGCCTACTTTGAGGCTGGATGACCCCTGTGAACAGAGGGCTGAGAAGAGATTTTCAGAGTGCCAGGCTTTCTCAGGTGAGTTGTGATGAGGTTTCTACAGCTGGCTCATTGATATTTGCCCAGGGAAAAGTTCCTTAAACAAATTGCTTAGGTGTAAGCACCTTGACGTTATGTGCTTTTTCCTCTTTTCCTAGGAAGATGGTGACCTGGAAACCAGCCTGTTCCTAAGATTGGTTCAGCCTGTGCCAAGGACACAGCTTTTGATCTGGGAACCCTAACTGAATTCAAGGCAGAGATGCAACATTCAGTGTCACCTTGCTATACTGCAGGGAGCAGAGCTGATCCCAGAGCCCTGAGAGAGTGAGGAGAGACAGGTACAAATCCTGAGGGCATGCCAGAAGATGCCATGGGATGCCTTTCTCCCCAGTCAAGTGGACCAGACCCCCAGCACACAGCAAATGTGGAGGCGATGGGCTCAACAGATGGCTGCTGCAGACCTCATGACTCCGTGTCCTTGCGCAAGGGCCCAGGGCCCAGGGCGAGGCTGTGCTTTGGCTGGCTCGGAGTGAGGCCCGGCCTGCGTTCCAGAAAGCAGAGCCCTGCTGTGCCTGGTGCACAGGCCCCAGCTGTGGTGGGCCGCACGAGCCAGTTCCGAGTGCTCCTTTGGGCGCTGGGGCTTGTTCTAAGGTCCAGCATGAGGGCTGACAGCAGTGCTTACAACAACATATGCAGGCCTCTCTCAGCAGAACCAAGTCCCTCAGCTCCTGCCATGTTTCTCTGAAGAAAGTGGGTCAGGCCTCCCAGGTGGAGTTGCTTGAGGTATCTGTTCCCCCCAGGTCCAGGCCAGGTCTGCATTTGTGGTACAGCACCAGTCCCTTGGGGCAGTGTAAATGTGGAGGGTTGTGTTGGGTACAGCTGGTGTTTGCTCTTTTTGCACACCTTCTTTTACTGAATGAACCATAGGAAAGGAGAGGGCGATATGATTTAAAACATTTTTCATCACTGTGAAATCCACACTCCTGCTGTTTTGGTTTTTTGTCTGGCTTGCACACTGCCTGCATTGGCCAAAACATTTCCAATCCTGCATGACGTCTGTTTGGTGGTGGTTTGGTCTGATGAGGCCATCTTCCCTCACTTCCCTCCATCAAACCCTCAAAAACTTTGCAGATTCACCTGGAATATTTGCCACTCCTCAACACCACATTTGTGTGACCCACCAGAACCACCCTCTCCTGGGACTTCATTCCGAACAAGGAGCAGAGAGAGTGTTTAGCAGTCAAGAGCGGATGAAAAGGAGGTAAAGGAATAAGGAAGGAGGGAGGGGAGGAGGAATGCAGAGGTATGTGTCTGCATGTTGTGGTGTGTTCATGCATAAGCAGGCCCGCTTATCGATACCCAGATGTAAGCGTGTGTGCGAGGTAATATCTCCTGAAACAATGGGTGCTGCTCTGCTCAGGGAGCACTGCTGGAGCCTCCCGCCAGATGCTGCCGTGTTATCAGGTTGCAGCAGGCGTTCCCATCTAATCGGGGATCTGAGCCCGTAAGCCACACCAGGGGCTTTCAAAGCCTCTCCACCAGCCCTCAGCCTGCTTTGCCTCTCTGAGGTGGGAGGGCAACAGGGGACAAAAGGGGCCAAGCCTCTCCAGAGGTGGTGCCCGACATGTCTGGCCACCCAGCCCAAGTTTCACACCTCAGCAGGGATGCAGGAGCTGGTGTTTCCATCACTTTTCAGCAGGCATGACACTCGGTTGACCATGCGAATGCCAACCAGCCCTTGCCAGAAGGGGAGTGCCCAGCCAGAGCACTCTCTGCCCCGAATCATTCAGAGGGCTGTAGATAATGTCAGAGTGGCCTAATTGACTGGTTTGTCCCCCACCCCATGTGGGGCAGCATTGGCAGCTGAGGCGCTTTTAATTTTTTCCTTTTTGTGTTTTTAAGGAAGGCCTCAAAGAAAAACTTATAAAATCCCTTGTCTCTCCCTAGCACCAAAAAGCAATGACCACTAATCTTATGTGGCTCATTACTGGGTAAACAGCTCTGGAACTAATTAATTTGATGGTGCGGAGGCTGCCCACCTCTTTCACCAAAATCAATTAAGGAAAGGCACATTTCCCCTTCTCCCTCCCCAGCCTGTGTTGCCTTGCAGTGAGGCAGAGTGGCAAAGGGACAGCAAGGACTGGCCCATCTTTCCCAGGACTCCCAAAGGATCTGAGTACAGAGCCAAACACGGGAGCCCAGCAAAAGGGGATTAACAAGGTGGAGGGAGAGACGCGGCTGCTTCTCCACAGCAGGAGTGGGGATGCTCCCAGGGGGATGGCTGGCGGTGGGAAAGCTTGATTGCCACATGCAGCCACGCCACACTGTGCACCTCCCTCCCTCCATCCTGACTCCCCAAAGACCCCTGTGAATTGTCAGTCCTTGCTGATGTAGGGTGGGAATTGACCGTCAGGCTCTGGGAGCATTTTTTATTTGCATGGCTAATGAGCCCCTCCAGAAGGGGCTGCGAGGGAAAGGTGGGTGGGAATTGTGACACTGTTTGCTTGCCAAGCAAGGGCAGAGTTGTATGTTAAAAAGCAGCTGGCAAGGAATGTAGTGAGACAAATTTTGTGGGAGGCAGTGGTAGAAATCAGAATGGGGTCTCATGCAATTGTTAAGCCTTCTGGTACTGGGGGTTTAAAACCACAGCCAGAGAGTGAAAGCAGAGAGTGTGCCGAAGGGGCTGCAGCTCCCCTCTGCTCTGGGATGAGTGCAGGGAAAGAAGGTCTGAGCTGGGAGGGGAGGTGTATCAGCACCACACTGCTTCCCAAAATGATCAAGCAAGAGCAGGACCTCCTCCTGTGCTTGTTCTTCTGGCTCTGCTTCCAGGTAGAAGTGAGAGCCAGGTCTGAGGGAAGTGGGATTGAGTGATGGCAGGGTTCTGTGAGCATGCAGCTCCCCAAACCTACTCTTTTGTGGAATGGAAGACAACTGTCCTCATGACATGGTGTTGAGACACTGGGCCAAGCTGGGTAAAATCTCCTGAGCATTATTTCTGTAAATACCTCCTTTTGGCCCATATCACCTCCTCCCATCTCTTTTGAAATGCCCTTCTATTAATAAATAACTCCATTCTCCATTTCCCCATCTCTACAGCTCACGTTGAAGTAACTGGGAATTTGGGTTTGGTTTTTATAGACATTAGCCATAGATTTTATCTTTATTAAGGGCTCTCTCTCCACTTCCCCAACCTTTGCTCCATTGCACTGAGCATGGTAGTCGCTGGAGCAGAGGGAGCAGGTCCCTGGGCTGAACTCAGCGCTGGGAGAGGAATGAGAACCTCTCCCTGGTTGGGCCAGGGCAGAAAGGTTTAAAAAGGACCAAGTTCCTCCCTGTGCATTGGCAACCTGTGAGTACATCTCTATAGCATGGTGTAAGGCACTTGAGAAAACAAGTGAGAAATTTTGAATGCAGAATATTTAAGAAATTGAGTATTTGAAAAATTTCTTCCCCAAGGTTTAGGGGTTTTTTAGTGTTTTCTTCATGGAGGTAGATATTTGGCTTGGGAAATACCTATAAGGAAACTTCCCTGAATGCAGTCATGATCCTGAGCCACCACATGAATTTGGGGAACATGTTCTTTTTTTAAACTGTGGGCTGCAAACATTCCCTGGAAAGTATTTGAGTTTTTGAGTGCATTGGTTGGTCATGATTGGGCAGGGAAGTCACAGGACAGCATTTTTATCCTTTGGTTGGACGGCAGCATGGTTTCTGGCAGGGAAACCAGTGCATGTAAATTAGAACTGTGGTTTCCATGAACACTATCATATATGGATTGGAAGCTGATTTTCCAAGAGCAGTCCCGCCAGGAAAACTTGTGCTTTCTCACATAGCCCCAGGCAGCAAACACAAGTGACACAAACATGGTGAGGGTGAGTTCATTTACAACTGTGACTGTTCAAGAAGTATTTCTAAAATTTGCCTTCCCTGCTGTTCCTGCCCTGTCTCCCCTTCCTCCTCCCCTTCCAGCTATGCTGGAGTGAGCTAGGAGCTTTGGTATCCAGCCCTCTGCAGCGGCTGGTGCTGGGCTGCCGGGGATGGGCCCTGTGGCCGGCACACCTGGGCGCAGGTAAGGCTCTGGCAGGGTGGGGACTGGATTCCTTCCCAGCCCTTCTCAACAAACAGCTCCTGCCTGGAGCCCTGTGTTCCTCTGCCCTTATCTCCCTGCACTAGGGAAAGCTATAAATGTTATTGGCCATGAAGTTATTCATCCCCTTCAAAGTTACACATATGTGAAACAGGCTCTCCTGCTAGAAATGGAGCCTACTCACCCAGTGGGTTTAAAGATTATTTTTTAAATCAAAATCTCTAAGAACTAAGTGCATTAATGCATAGTGATGCTAATAGCATGAGATCTGTATAGACCTAATTACATATGTTACCACAAATAAATAACCACAGCATTTCTTACAAAGTAAATATGCTCTCTCTCCATGGTTGGCTGACTAGAGGTGCAGAAGCAGTAGCCCAGCCGGTCAATGCAGTTAGCAGTGGAGGCAGTAAGTGAGAAGTGACATACAGGAATTTGAGTTGGGACACAGGTAGGTCCTGCCTTCGTTGCAGGCACAGTTCAACCCGCTTGGGCCCAGGGATGTGGCACCACGTTCTGCCTCTGCTGGAGACCTCTATCCCTGATGGATTTGGGGATGCTCCTACCAGAGCAATATGCAGCAATTGGGGGTTATCAGCAGAGATCAAACTTTCAAAGCTCAGAAGAACCCACTGCTGCCTTTTGGGAGTTTATAAAATTCATTCTGGTTCATATCTGTTGTTTTAAACACACTCTTTTTCTGGGGAACTCAGCTCAAGAAAAAAAGGAGCTTAGCTAGGCTAACTAGGAGGATCCAATGATATATAAAGGGTTGGGAGATCCATTACATCTCTGTGACACTGGAAGAAGCTGCTCCCCCATTTATAGTATGTCTCCTATTTTATTAGACTCATGCACAAGCTATGTTTGCCTGTATCAGCCATCCTGTTTTCCCCCCATAGTGTCTGTTGATGGCTTGGTCCGAGACCTTTGCAATACTTCAAGCCAGCTGAGCCTGGAGACCTCTGGATGATCCGGAGAGCAGTTTCCAATTGCTCTGTCCCATCTCTCTTGCCCTCTCCACCCACAGAGCAGCTCTCTGTGGAGGGCTGAGCTGCCAGGGTAAAGCAGTGCAGGATGAGGCTTTTGGGGGAAGCAAATGCGAGGCCCCAGCCAGCCTCTGTCCCACATTTCAACTTCTGCATCCCAACATCAAACATGTCACTGCAGTCTGAGCCCCCACAGGCCTGATGGAGGAGCAAAAAGAGAGGGCTGGAGGCAGCAGATCCTAATCTTTATTAAATAAGAACAAAGCTTATGCCGGCTAATGAGAAAAACAAACCGATGAAAGATCCGGCGAGCTCCTCAGAAGGACACAAAGAAATTCTCTCTGAACAAGAGCAGGCTAAAAATATTCTCGAATATTTATTTTGCTGGCAGTGGCTTCACAGGCTCCAGATTTGACGCTGCCTCTTTGGGGATTGGCATGGCCATCACAAAGATTTCAGAGGTGGGTGCTCCAAACTCTGCATGACACCCAGAGCCATGGCAGAAACAGCCCCACAGCCACAATGTGAGAGCACAAACTGCTTCAGTGCCACAACAGGACAACCTCTGCTTCTCTGAGGACAAGAGAGTGCTTTACCAGTGGTTTAGATCCATCCTCCTGTTTGGACATGGTATAGAGAGCCAGAGGTGCTGCAAGTGCCTTTCTCCAGTTTCATTGCCTTTCTTAATGTGGGTGTCTACAAACAGGGTACTGAGATCCTTGCTGCTGAGGTTCCTGCTGCTGAGGCCTGCACAGATGCTGCACACTGTCTACATCATGACATCAGGGCCAACTTGCAGAAGGCCTGGAAGTACTGGTGGCCTTACCCAACTTGAGCCCACCATGTTTCCCCAAAATATCTTCATGATGTGCTGGTGAGACCCAGGCCTCCCGCAGCAAGTCACAGCCTATACAGCTGTCATCAGCAAAGATACGTGCATCAAAAAGACCCCAAAAGCACATGAAGTTATCCAAGCTGCACATATCCCATAACAAACTTGAAGTGCAGACCATACCTTAGAAAACCAGTCATGGTGGGAGTGTTTTGAAAGGTGCTGATCCGTCCAATGTAGGCTGCAGACCCCCAGGGGTGAGCCTGCACCACATAGCAGTTTGCAAAGATTTGTCCAGCCCCACTGTTTCCCTCCTTCTGCCCTTGCTACCTCCCATAGGACCCCACAACCTCTGTCCAGGCAGCGGTCTTCTGAGATGGTTAGTAGGAGGTGATGGCATCCACAGCACTGGATCAGAACACCCAGCCAAGGCAGGTAGGAACAACCTCCTACGTTCACAGCTGCACCCCCACCCTTTCTTGTATGAGCCCCAAAACTCCGTCCTGAGTGCCACTGAACTTGGCTGAAACTGTTGCTTCTAAAGGAAAGAGCAATGCAGTGATGAGAACTGCAGTTCCTCCTTTGCCTTTTCTGACCATGAAACCTCAGCCTCTGCTCTTTTAATGTGCTGTGGCTGAACTTGCTGTCAGCGGGTCAAAGGGAACATAATTTACTCAGGCTTTGATGCATTTGATACAGTTTGGGGTGAAAAGGGAGAGGGGGAGGACAGGAGACTGAGGGGGTAAGCACTGGCAAGAAGGAAGGAGGTTGACTGTTTGTATGGGAACTGGATTAGTATGAAGATGACAGAGCTATTTTCTAGCCAAAAGGGACTTACTGATAACCAGGAGGGTTTTGACTGGAGCCGGGGGCTCCATGTGCTTGGATTGGCTTGGTGGGCAGGAGGCAGTCTAAGCATTTGTCTTCAGGACTCTTTTTATCTTTTTCTCCAATTAGGAGATTGGCAAAGAGAGGGAGGAGGCTATTTGTATTCTGTTGGAGTGTCCTGCTCAGGCAGAACCATGGGATCGCCACAGCTCCTTCCATGACAGCCAGCTGTTATCACCTTTGCATCTCCTTAACACATTCGTTGTCTTAGAGTCCTTTACCAGCTGCTTCAATGATCCTCTTTGCCCATTTTCCTGCTTGCCTGGTGCAGGTAAATGAACCCATATGGTACCACAGATAGCTCTGCTGGAGAGACAAACCAGAGGTACCTGTTTCCTGGTACCATGCTGCAGGAGCATGGGGAGCTCACAAAGAATGAGGACAGGCTGAAATGGGGGGAGTGCAGCCCTTTACCACATGTTGCTTTTGACTCTGTTTTTTCACAGCAAGCTGGTCCAGACTGTGCCATCAGCTCTGTCCCCACTGGCATGCAAACTCCACAGTACTGTAAAAACCCTCATCCTTTACCCTTCTCGCTCCTCTGGAAACTACCATCAGCCTTGGAGAAGCTAGGGGCCATCAGGTGCCTCTTTGAACAGGAATTTCTACAAGTACCTAAGCTGTATCCTGTCCTGTAGGCTTCGCAGCACTGAATAAAAGCAGGAGCTAATAGCTTTTGAAAAGAGCCCCTCCTGAGAGCACTGCTTTTGCGTCACATCACACATTGCGCTTGGGCCAGAGCCCGATGCTTTCAAACACAGGTAGGTTTCCTTTCTTTTTTTTTCTATTGGGGGGAATAGAGGAAAATGGCAGCATCCCTTGTGAGAAACTACAGATTTTTCTCTCCAGCTTTTGTCTTGACTGGTTGGTGTTTACACAGGGAGGAAGTGAAGTGATGTTGGCTGCTGTGGTTTCAGTTCTCACTCTACCTCACTACTAAGAAACTAGACCCATGGTTTGGTTTGTGGCTGGGAGGAAGAGGAGAGGTACTTGGATCCAGTCCCTTTTGGGGAGGCTCTCCCAGCCCTGCAGAGGCACCAGCAGTGCTGAGGGGGTATAGGAAAGAGGAGAGAAAACCAGGCCAGACTAAACCCTGCTCCAGCAGCTGGTGGTGCATTAATATTCACTGCAGAGCGAGGGGTGTAAATTCACCACTATCTCCTCAGAGTTTGCTGTTGATGCTGTTCATTTCACATAGATGTCACTACTGCCTTATGAGCGCTCCTCCAAGCCAGCCGGTTAAATGGACCTAGTGCATTATAGTAATGGAGTAACTGTATAAAAACAATGAAATCCAATCTCTTTAAACTGATTTGATGTCTGCCTGAACCACAACATTTCCTGCTAATGGCTTCCTTCATTTTGTAACCGTGATCTCCACCTGATCAGATTACAGCTGTTTTTAATTACAAAGCTAATAGAGTTTGTAGGCAGTGTCAGGCAGACAGCGCATGCCTGGGCTGGGCATGGGGTGCAGAGGAGCCCACCGGGGTCTGGGTGACTCTGCTAACACACTCAGCCCATCAGACCAACTGTCAAAACACTGGGAGTGGGTTACAGCTAGGACAGACAGTGATGTTTTTGTGTATGGTGCCAGTGTGCTGGTCTCTGGGACACTGTGCGGGAGTAGACAGCCGTGGGTTTTGCTCCTGCTCCATGCTCAGGGTGTCCTGTCACCAGTCTGGGCAGTTGGTGATGCTTGGTGGCACTTTTGATGCTGGGGTCACAGAAAGGTATGAGAAGGGCATGGACAGTTTTGTCTTGATGGAGTTTAGATAGACCAAAAGAAATACAAAAGAAAAGCAAAAAGACCACAATAGGGATGCACAGTGACTTTTGCAACTGATGGGGTACGAAAGAGCCCTGAGGGTAACTGACATTGGAAAAACCCTCGAGGTTGATGTCTTTCTTACAGCATAGTGTGATCAGCTGCATCCTCCACCTTGGCCCAGGAAGCAAGCCCCCAGGGACCATCCCCACAGCTCAACAGCTTTGTTTTGTCCAGTAGGTCATCTGAGTATTGATTGCTCCATCTTTCTGGGTCAGGGACATAGATCAGCCTAGCTCTGAGGAAAGCAGCAGTTTGAAAGAACTGTTACAGAGCAGCTCTGGCCAGGGATGCCTGTTTAGCAGAGTATGTGCCTCCATTGCAGGTGAGTCCCAGTTTGACTCTCTGGTGGTAGGAAAAAGTCCTGTGGGTGTGTTACAGGTGGTACTGGGTAGCTTGTGCTGATGTTTAGGATTCAGCTGAGGCTGGGTTTAGTTCAATCTGATTAAAAAAATCTCAGCAGAGAAACAACAGCATCTCCCCCTTGTACCACCATGTCCTGCCATGTGAACCGTTGTGGGTTGGCGGAGCAACTCTTTTCAACCAAAGCAGAATGCCAGGCATGCTGGATGGCTCAATGGCAAGCAACCCACTTACAGCACTGGGAAATGGCAGGAGCAGGCAGAAGGAGCACCCTGACTCAGCCAAGCCTCCACGGAGGTGTTCCTGGGCAGTGTGACCCAGAGGTGCTCCACTCAATTTGCCTCGCCATGGGGAATGCTCATCTCTTGCTGTGGTAATGCCAGAGCTGCATATGTCGGGTTACACACTAGCCTTGTAAATGATTTAGGGTCCACATGAAGAGCACATCAATTATGTACCCTGGGACTTAATTATTTAGCTTGACAGGAGTCTCTTCCCTTAATTTAATTGTCTTCTCGGTCTCCCCTATCACAACAGAGTTGTGGGTGCTCTGCTGGGAAGGGTGTTTCAGCTCCTTCCTAATACTGCCCAAACTCATCTGCTGCCCTCATCCCTTAGCTGATGAGGAAAATAACCTCCCATCCTGTGACTCTGGAGCAAGGTGAGGGGCTGGGCCTGTGGACCGTTGCTGCTGCGCTCTGCCCTTCGGGTGTGTCAGGGACTGGACTCTGGTCCTAAACTACCATATTTAGGCAGCTTTGAGGATGATGTAGATTACCTGGATTCTGGGATGAATTTTTGTGATTTCTGAAGTGCTTTCTGGCACTTGGTTGCCCATCAGCAGCCAGAGAAGAGGGTTCCTGCAGCCCTTCCAGGTGCTCCCTGGAAGCACTGGGGATGCTGCTTGGAGACAATGTCTGTCTGTTATCACACACCATCATTCAAGTCAGTGCTTTGCTCCTCTCCTCCTACCCCTCAGCTTTTCTTCTCCTAACACCTCTTCTTTTATACAAACTTCTAAATCCCACATCTAGTGGAGATTTTTGCAGAAACTCAAGATTCTGAGAGTTGCTAATGCCATTTTGTTTTCACAGTGACATTAATAAATGCAGCAGAACCACTGAGCATCACAAGTCGGTCAGTGCTTCTGGGAGGCTGTGAGTTGTGGCAGCCACAGAAGAGCAGAAGGCGAGGACACCACCATGCATGAGGAGCACAGCTCAGGCAGGCGAGGCCCCTGCTTGACAGGATTTCCTCTCCACACCATCTCTTCACCGTGTCTTGGTATGTCTTCAAATGTGTTTATTTTTCAACCCCTAAAGACTACCTTTTCCTAAAACAAATAAATGAAGCTAAGACCAGGAGCCTAGGATTTTAAAGCAACCCTGCAATAACAAAGCAGTGTGTGCTGATCAGTTGTCACCAGCAACTCTACAATAACAAAAATAATACAATCCCATGCAACATTAAAACAACTGCTATGGGCATGCAAGGAAGGAAACATTTTCCAGTGTCAAGCCTAACACAACTTTGTTCTGCAGTAAGCTCAAGGGTCAGGAGGGGGATGTAAGGACCAAAACACCTTGAGCAGCATGACTTTAGTGTCACGCAGCAGGCAGGGTCGTTGGACACGCGGCAAACACCCCTTCATTAGCATGGGGTTTAATAGTCTGGAAAAGGAAAAGAAAGCGAGGTTTTGCAATGAAACAGGAAGTTCCCTCGAATCCTGGAGCCTTTGAAGAATTGTCAAAGGAATGAGAAGTCTGTATGTTTGAAAAGGCTCTGGGTTATGGAGCCAGAGGGGGCAGGGGGACACGGGGAGGGAGGCACTGAACACAGAACTTCTCCCATCCCACACTCCACTCTTTGTTCCCCTTTTCTTTTTTTTCTTAATTATTTGATACTTTCTCTCTGCTTAATTTTTTTCTTTTTAATTTTCTTTTCATAGCACTCTCTGAGGTTAGCAGGATTTTTCTCAGAGTTAGAGCAAAGCCTCCATCCTACACTGGGCCATTGCCAGTGCAGCTTTGCCCACACCTTGCTGTGGAGCAGTGAGTGGCAGCAGCTCTGCAGTCCAGGCTCCGCTCATGCCTGATGCACAAAAGCTTTTTTTTGAGGAAGTGTTTCTGGAGTTTGAAGAGGACTGGTTAGCTGCTTTTTATTCTTTCTTTATTTATTTGTACCCCTTCTACTTTTGGCGTGTGCTAGTTCTGTGTGGCTGTGGGAGCAGACGGGCAAATGCCTGCCCTTCCCATAGTGTCTGGTTGACCAAGAGTCACTAAAGAACATTCCAGTATGATTTCTGACACATTTTCTCAGCATTTGAGAAATAAAGAAGCTGAAAAACTATAGTTCGTTGGTTTAGCTTTTACTAGAGGGATTCTGTTTGCTGCAAATCTAATTATTGTGATGATGAAAGACAAGACAGGGCTGAATTTAAAGGCCTGTTGCTTGCCCATAAAGGGGACTAGACACAAGATCTGAGAGTCACTGTCAGCTAGTTGAAGACACCAGGAGGACGCCCAGCATGGGAGTGAAAGTCTCCATGGGGAATGGGTTTCTTTTCCTTATAAGCCCAAGGTGGAGAGGACCAGTTCCTTTCTTCTTAACCACTGAGGGAAACAGGATCTACCCTTCCCTAGGCAAACCCTTGAAGGGTGTCCTTCGCAGTGCCCAGAAATGGCAAGACATGAGCTGTGAGGTGGCCAAAGGGGAGCAGCCAGCTGCTCGGCAGAGAGGACTGGCCTGGTGAAGGAAGCCTGGAGGGAGAGCCAAGAGACTGTCATGACACCACGCTTTCCTCTGTGCTACTTTACGCTTGGGACCAAATTTAGCCTGGTGTAACTCTGCTGAAGTCACCAGGGATTAATTTGGCCTCTGGTGGCTCCATTGTTCTAGCTAAATGAGTCAGAAGAAGCAGCCTATTCTTATCTATGCACAGTGGGATGGTGACAGTAATGGCTCGATGAGGCAGACCCCAAAAGCAGCGTGACTAGGACCTGGAATTGGGGCTACCACGAGCCAAACAGGGCTGCAAGAGGAAATGTTTTGACATGTGGGTTATAGATGGAGGCAGGCCCAGCGTGGGTGCACTAGTGGTGCTCACCACCACTGCAGGCAGAGGGGAAGGGGGCTCTCAGGTTCCCTGAATATTCGGCGGTGCTGCTTGGAGTTCCTCAATTCTTCAGCCACCAGAGAGGGAAGCTGTGGCTCTGGAAGGGGCATGTGGTATCAAAGGGGACTTCACGCTGCTTCCCAGCCTGGTGAGAAAGGGAGTTCAGGCTGGAAATGTCCAAAAATCTCCATCCCTAGGCTGCCTATGCGTCTGCCAGTGGCTGGGTGCAGAGAAGGAGGGATGGAATGGGATGGAAGATGGACTGGTGCAGGGCTAAAGATGTCTTGTGTAAAAGTTGTGGTTATTGGCTCAAGGCAATGTGCTAATTTGGTGTATTGTGGATTCCCCTAAACCTCAGAAAAATTCAGAGTAAGCTGAGAATTTGTGATTTTTCCAGACCAGGTTAGGTATGAGCTGTTTCCAAGCAGAGAAGCAGTTGCGGAATGGGCTACAGGAGCCATGTACCTTGGCCAGCCAGCATCCAGCCTTATGCCAGGTGGTTTTGGAGGAGAAATGGAACAGGCAATGGAGACAAAAGTGTTGCCTCCCTTCCCATGCCTGCTGCTGCACCCAATCTCCCCTTTTCATGCTGTGCCCACTGGGAACATAAGGACAAAACTTCAGCCTCCAAGGCTGTCAACATTTTGCCATGGCTAAACACACAAGCACAAAGGCAGATCCTCTTCTGACGATACAGATAACAATAAGGTAGGGAAGGAAAGGAGAGCAGACCTGGAGCCTCCTCACAGCTCCCAGCAGTCTTGCACCTATGCAGCTGGACCAGGCACATTCCCGGCGTCCGGGGCCGGATAATAAGCAGAGCCGCGGCAGCTATTCAGGAGCTCTGACCCTGGCTAGGTAACTACATAATGAGCCTGTTTGAATTGCTCCCGTCCCTGCCAAAAGGGTGGGATCGGGGGATGCTTTTGTTTGCAATAATGAACCTGTAATTATGTTACATTTCTTGGTTTTAGCCACATTTTTTGTGTGTGTGTTCTCTTTGTATTGACAGATTTATGGCCAGGATACTCTGCTGCACCACCAGCCATACGGTCCTGTGTGGAGACTGTCTGACTGTCGTCTCAGAAAGGTGTGGGGAAAAGTGGGGGCAGGGGCAGAGAGAGGGTCTTTGCACTACCTCAGCCTCTAAAGGGTTAAAGAAATGCATTGAAATCAATACAAGAGGCAGAGATGCTGCTTTTCTGTAGAGAGCCATTGGTTTTTGCAAGGCGAATTAAAAAAAAAAAAAATCTGTTGAGCTTCAGGTGAATTAAAAAAAAAAGGAAGGAACGATTAAACGGCACAAATAAATAAATAAATATCGCTCCAGATTTCAGCTCCAAGGCACTCAATAAAATTACACTTTGAAATGCAAGGATTAAGCAGAGTAGGTGACAAGGTAACTTTGTTAACAGGCTAATCTCTCGCCTTAACAGAGACAGGGGATTTACATATGACTGCGCAAAACTGCTTTATGGTCTCTTCTTCCAGCGAGATGGTAGGAAGGAGGCAGGATGACATGGGACAGTGTTGGATGTTTTAGAGCCATTTGTGAGATGGGTTGAAACTGCCTTTTTCTTCATTTTAGGTTTATTTGTGTTGGGGTTTTTTTCAGCAAGTCTGCATGTAAACGTGTCACCCTCAATCAGCTGTTACCAAACAGTTCAGGTAGGGCATGATGAAGATTTCACAAGATAAGGAATAATAGCATAAAAGCATTTGTGGTGCCATTTCTCCCTGAGTGGTTTTATTTGCTTTCTCAGGAAAAGCCAACCACCAGTAAGGGCTATTCAAAATGTTATGCCAGTAGTTCTTTGCCCTGAGTCTTTCCCTGAATTTCAGCACCACTTCACCAAGGGATATGTGAAGTCTAAACCCAGGTTACTTTTTTTCAAATGGTCCCTCTGTTCTTTGTGGGGAAGAAAAAAATTTTTAAAAAAGCTTTATATCTTTGTATTTCTGTCCATTACTAAATATATGACAGTAATGTGTAGATGAATTCAAAATGAGACCTGGATCCTCCTTGGAGCATTTGTGCCATATGGTACCCACTTCATTGTACGCAGAGTTCAGCCACCCCCTGCCATCCCTCCCTCCCACAGCAGGCAGAATTCTCCTTGCTTTGCAGTTTAATTCTCTTGAGTGTCAGCGTGGATCTTGATGGTGAACCAGGGAAAATGTGGGGAGCATTTAGGAGTTTGAACCTTCTTCATATGTCTGGATAAAAATGACAATGAGAAAAGCATTTCCTCCATGTTGCCCATTTGAAATTCAACAGAAAACAGCAGGCTGAACATGTTCTCTATTTTTAAATAGATCTGGAGAAAATATTTATCACACTGTGTTTGTTGCAGCATTTCTGGAGTATTTGTGCTGGCTGCAGGCTGAGAGAATGATCCTGGAAAGAAACTCGGTGTCAAGTCCCCAGCCCGTCTGCAGATCCATGTGCTGGACCAATTCTAGGTGACATTGCAGCTTTCTCCTGCTGGGTGAAGGTGATCTCATCTAAGAAGGCATGGAAACAGAGGTCCTAGTGAGGAAGGCTCTGCCACTGGATTAGGGGAAAGTTGCTTTTCCTTTTGCTTTGATGGCTCAGTAGTGGGGAGGGAGGACAGTTTCCTGCAGGAGTGTTGTCACTTTCAGTTGAGCATGGCTGTTTAAACATTTCCAAACCAGCCGAAAGAGTTTTTTCAGCTAATATTGGTAAAACAAAAAAATATGTGATCATGCATTGCCCTTCAGCCTCCAAACCTCGGGGTTATTGTCTGTTCCTGCATTTGAAACTACATTTGCTTGAAGGTGCATGTAAAGGCTCAGCAGTGCATCTGCCCAAAACAACCATGGCCAGCTTGCCCACAGACATGCCAGCAGGTCACAGAGCCAATGGGAATATGGGCAGAGGTCAGACCTGCAGCAGTGTGGCAGGAAAGGACATGGCAGGAATGGGACAGGGCTCAGCACTGCAGATCACTTTTTCCCGTGGGGAGCCATCCAACTCTCCAAAGAAAATGCTTGGCTTTGGGATGAGGTGAGTGAATCCAATAGAAGTTCAGTTCCCCACCTGTGACTTGACCAATCAGGACCTGGTTTGTTACATTTGGACCCCTGTACCCTTCAGCAGTGATACCCAGAGCACACCCTCTGTACAGCTTGTGGGTGACAATAACTTATGTGCCTGCCACTGCCCACAAGGGCCATGTGGGCTGCCATGTGCCAGGGCCTAGCAGGGCTTATCGGAGCTGTACTGCTGACTGTGAGCACATCAAGCACTTTCCCAAGCTTGGATGCAACTGAAAAAATGAGTTACCTTCTCAGAAACCAGACATAACCCCAGCTCTGAGGTTCATCCACCCTTTCAGTGTTAAACCTTCAAACTGAGCAGCAGACGCTTATTCTGTGCAGGAATCTGACCAATTGTTTCCCTTCTCTCTCTTGTCCTTATACCTTAAATCATTTTGACCTTTAATTGGCCCTAATTTGCCCACAGACAGCCCTGGGACCCTTCAACACATTTGCTTGTAATTGGGTCCCTTTGTTATTTTTCCAGAGAGCCACTGCTGGTTGTTTCTTTTTGAAAACACTGTGGCATGTCATTGAGAGTGGAGCCGCTTTTAAATTAGCCCTGCTGGGGGCCAGGAGAGCCCTGTGAAAAGCCCAGCAGAGAGAGACAGGGCTATCTAAACCCAATTATCACATCACTGTGAAAACGTGAAACCAGCCTGAGCTTAAGCAAACATCACACGCCCCTCGGCTGGAGGGCGGCAGTACTTTGGTGGCAGAACCCCACAGCACCGAAAGGGTTGTCCTACCACCCATGCCTCTTGCTCACTACAGCTCAGGATGTAAATTGGTGGTGTTTTCCACAGTAGTTTTATATTTATTAACCTAATTTCAAGAATCATATAATCGTTTAGGTTGGAAAAGACCTTTCAAGCATGGTGGTTTGCAAGTGGTTGCTCTGGTACAGCTACAGCACACTGCACTGCAGAACAGGAATAGTAAAGTCCAAGAGAGAAGCAGCAATAACAGTGAGCAACTGTATTAGCAGACAGCGAGTTAAGATCCCGTGTGCGCTATTAATCTGGCTGTTTGCCCCTAGCCCCACTCATAATGTCATCAAGATCTTAACTGTCCAAAGCTAAGTTAGAACAGCAAGGGATAATACTGCAGCTAGATAGCATCGGCACTGCCTCCTGCGCTAATGGACAGTTGTTCTGTAACCGACTCTCCTGGCTCAGTCAGCCCTGCAGCATGGAGACCTTGCTTTAATATTCGCTCTGTGCAGACCTTAAAATCAAGTTAAGTGACAGCGCCATCAAGGCTCTGACCGCAGGTGGTTGTGCTGATGGTCCTCTTGTCACCAGCTGAGACAGAAGCTGGTGCCCAAGTTGTTCAGAGCTGCAGCATGTCCTGTAAAGTGATTTTAGTACTGGATCCCACATAAGTTTACCTTCCATGGCTTAAAGCATTCACACAAGCACTACCAACAGACTTTCACTTCCTTGGAACAGGTTAGCAAACTACACCTCATACAGTATGGAAAATCAAGTGAGCTGTGGCTGGCAACAGCTAAGGCTGGATTTTTGCCCTGGAGAAGGGAGTTTTGTATCAGTTCAATCTGTCCTTTTGTTGCTCCAGCAAGAAGGTATTGGTGACACTAGTTGAGATCAATGGCAATTGAGGAGAACAAGGTGCTCTACAAAAGTAGCAGGTATGGTGATGCCTCCTCTCCCTCAAGGTTGTGCATTGTGGTAGGCACGGCAAGATGGTGATTACAACATAAAAGGTACATGTTTGAAAGAGACATGTAGTCCTGCCTACCAGCATGGCTCTTCAATGGTAGCTGAAACAGAGCCAGGCTCTCATCATCAAGCAAACCTCACAAGTCTTCCATCACCCATGGGTATTTCTTGATCTCAGAAGCTGGAAACTGCAGTTTCTAATAGTCAAGGCATCTAATTAGAGCAAAAGGTAGATGAAATTAGCTCAGTAAAGTGAGTCTTAATAGTTGGCAGCAAAACTCCTAGTTGTGTAAAGTTACTACTATAATTTGGCAACACATCACTGGCATTGAGATGCTAGGGAAAGAAGTCCATCTGAAGTGACCCTTTTTCCCTCCCCAGGTCAAACACTGTTCTCAGAGCCATCTGAAAGAGGCAGTGCTTCTCTACCCAAAACTCCACCAACTGTAACAGCTCAACCAAAACAACAAGCTCTGAAAGCCAATGGCACAGACAAGTTCCAGAGTTCAGGTTTGAGAAGGGTAGGTGTCAGGAGGATGGAGCCAGGCTCTTCTCAATGTCATCTAGTGATAGGATGAGGGGCAATGGATGTAAGCTAGAACATAGGAGGTTCCACAAAAATATGAGAAAGAACTTCTTCACAGTGAGCATGACAGAGCACTGGAAGGGGGTTGTGGAGTCTCATTCTCTGAAGATATTTAAAACCCACCTGGTTATGTTCCTGTGCAACTTGATCTAGGTGATCCTGCTCTGGCAAGTGGGTTGGATTAGATGATCTTTTGAGGTCCCTTCTAATCCCTAATGTTCTGTGATTCTGTGATCCAGGGAGTCATCTGCAGCACTACTGATATCTGCAGTACTCTGGCATGGCTGGGTCCTCCTTTGAAGGATGAGCTGGGCACAGAGAGCACAGCTCCACCAAAGAAGGGCTGGACGCAGGTCTGCAAAACTGAATGTGAGTTGTCTAGTTGTCTTCAGCATCTACATCTCTCTCATCTCTCTTCTGACTAAACTGTGCATTTTTTCTAGGCTTTCCTGATGTTTCTGCTCAGCTTGCTTATGATTGAAGGCTCTTTATTTCTGTTAATGAGGTTCTGGTCAGACATGGGCTCTTACTGGATTTCTGCAGTGGATTCCTGCTGTACAGCTGTAAGAAAAGGCAGAGCACACTCTGAAGCATTTACAGTGTCCTGGCAGATGCTGGTCCAGTAACTATGTTTAGACATATGATCCTTCCCCTGAGCTCAGAGTGCCCAGGATTCTTGCATATGTAAATGTTTGCAGAGGCAAGGCTCTGTTTGTATTGCCTGTTTACTAATTTAAGTTTATATTTAAGCTTCTGATAGTCAATTCATTTATTTTCTAATCCATCCAAGACTTTAAGGAGAGTATGGGATTTTAAATTTTGGGTTTTAAGCAGATGTCTGAAATGTTCCTGTGAATTCAGCACGTTGCAGCAGTAGAGATCAAGTCTGGGTCCAATGGTTTGGGTTGGGGTGTCTAGTTTTGAGCAGTGATGAAGGAGAATGATAACTCTACTGTACAACCACTTGTCAACCCATCACCATTCCTGACAGTCTCTTATTCCAATTCCTGCTAGGACATGCTTTCTCAGTTTCAGTATGCTGGTAGTTACATAGGTCTGTGCTTGGTTCTGAGTCAGAAATCTGGTCATCTATCTCCTTTGAGCAAGACAAGCATAACAGGACACACCTACATATGTCAGCATTTCTGACAATCCCAAAGCCTTTCTTAGGGCTTGGACAATGCCCAAAGCTTCACCCAGACATAAGAAGATGTCCATGTTATGGAAGCTCTCTGAGAGCAATGGCTTTAGTCTGGTCTGAGTTAGAGACAAAATGCCTTGCCAGTAGGGGATGGTGCTATGAGAGTTTGCTCCCACCATTCTCTGGAGCAATATGTAGAGCACAGGTGGTACCAGTCCTTGGGACTATCAGTCCAACACTAAAAATTTCCCCTTTCAACATTTCTCTTTTTTATTAAAGCAAAAAAAAGCCTGAGCAGTCACGCAGAAAGAAGTAATTTTTCCAAAAATACTCAGTGATAAATTTGGGGAAATTGGAGGGAGGCCAAGGAGCTACAGCAGAGCGTAAAAGTTTGATGGCTTTTCTGGGAGTGGCCAGAGAAGTTTTCAACACCACACACACTCCCACCTTCCCCACCACTGCTGTAGGAGAGCAAAAATCTTGGCAGGTAGAGGAACTGCTGCCACCACCACTGCCTCCTTTTCCTGCTGCCAGATAAAGAGGACAGACTCTCCTTTTTCAATCCATTCTGCTCACACAATGGGAGAGGGGGATCAGTGCCAAAATTACAAGTGTGAGCCCTTAATGCATCAGGTTGAACAATGGGCTTTGGAGGCGTCTGCCTTGTTGCGAGGAGCAGTACAGCTAGTTCTGACTACCCAGTGCCATGGAAAAAACCCTCATTGTCCTGGCGAAATGCTCCCCAGAATGAAAACACCCTCCTCCTCCTTTCTTCAGCTTCCTAATGGGAAGCAAAATAACAAACGAGGCCCACAATTAAACAAACATGCCACTAACGGAGCAGAGCTCAAGTGTAACAGATGTTGTTGCAGTTGGACCAGGCTGAGGGCCGGGTGTGAGCTGCGCTCGCTGGCTGAAGCTCCCCGGATGCTGTCACTGAAGGGTTTCTTTGCCACAGGACAGCCTTCTCCCTCCACCACAGAATCATAGAGTCACAGAATGTTAGGGATTGGAAGGGAGCTCAAAAGATCATCTAGTCCAATACCCCCACCGCAGCAGGACCACCTAGATCAAGTCACACAAGAACATGTCCAGGTGAGTTTTAAACATCTCCAGAGAAGGAGACTCCACAACGTTGTCTTGGGCAACTTGTTCCAGTGCTCTGTCACCCTCACTATGAAGAAGTTTCTTCTTATATTTATGTGGACCCTCCCAGCTTACACCCCTTGCCCCTTGTCCTATCATTGAATAACACTGAGAAGAGCCTGGCTCCATCTTCCTGACACCCATCCTTTCCATATTTATCAACATTAATGGGGTCACCATTCAGTCTCCTTTTCTCCAAGCTAAAGAGGCCCAGCTTCCTCAGCATTTTCTCGTCAGGGAGATGTTCCACTCCCTTCATCATCTTTGTGGCTCTGTTCTGGACTTTCTTTAGCCGTTCTGTGTCCTTCTTGAACTGAGGGGCTCAGAACTGGACACTATATTCCAGGTGTGGCCTCACCAGGGCAGAGTAGCAGGGGAGGAGAACGTCTCTCGATCTACTAACCACTCTCCTTCTGATCCACCCCAGGATGCCATTGGCCTTCTTGGCCACAATCGCACATTGCTGGTTCTTGGTCATCCTGCTGTCCACCAGGGCTCCAGATCCCTTCCTCCTACACTGCTCTCCAACCTTTTTCTTTTTCTCTGCTGTGTATTTTCTGTGATCTTCTCCTCCTCTCAGCACATTCCTTCTGCTTGTCCTACCTGGCCACTCTGTTTCATCCCAATGTCTCATAATTTTTATTTTTTAACATTCAAACCCATAGGTTTTATTTCAGCAAAGCTCAAGAAAAAAGGGACAGCCTCTTCAATTAGCTTCTTAGACCTTTTCAGTGTAGGAGACTAGGGCAATTTATTCTTTTCTTAAAATTCTTTTTTCTTGCTCAAGTCTGATCCAGGGACTAGTTCTGTCCCCTTTCTGGTAGTCAGGTACTCAGTCTCTGATGAGCATATTCAATGCCACCTCCCAGTTCCTGCAGCCCCCCCTGAGTTTAGTGGCTGTAGTGCAGGTGGTTGTGGGGCTGCAGCTGGCCACATAAGAGATTTCCACTCCAAAAGTGCTGCCCAACCACCAATTCTGTTCTCAAAAATCACTTGTCTTTTGCAAGTACAAGGTCCTGTGCAGTGAGATTTTTGCCTTGTTCCAGGCTGCTGTAGCACAGCAACTTCTGCAACTATTAATAGAAGCTTAAAGATGTAAGCAAAGTACTTCTCTTTCTCCTTCAAGCAGGGGAGCTGGAAGAAGTGGAAAGAACCCTGAAGTCTTCCCTGACTGCTCTTGGAGTGTGGACTGGGACAGCCTGGAGGCTCTCAGAGCCACAACTCACTGACACAGCTTGAGACTGGAGCGTACCTCTCCTGCCATGCCCAGCAATGCTGTGGGGTAGAGCAGGTAAGCAAAGTGAAGCCTTACTTGGTTTATCCTGTTTCTTAGGTGAGATGAGCTGGGTACTCAGGAGCACTGCAGTATTAAGCCAACACCAACTCTCAGTGCCCTACTTTGGTAGGGGAACAGCCACATGTACAGCCACCATGAACCATGTCTGTTAGTTTACCACTCCAGTGGCCAGTACAAGAGCAGCACAGCCACAGAGGACTCTAGCCAGAATTAGCTCCCCAATGGCTAGTGCAGCACTGAGTGTTACTTTCACTCGTACAATGAAGTTGTGAACAAACAACAGAGAGTCCTTAGCGAAAAACACCTCTCTTGACAAAACATGCTTCAAATTCAAAATGAAAACCAAGTTCAGGTGAACATCTAGGTATTCCAGACCCCAGGGTGGTGATGAAGGTAAATCACATCAGGCCAACCAACCACACATTGGTGTACTTATCACCTAAGGTTTGTGTTTTCTACTTTTGATTTACTTACACCGAGGGCAAAGTACCTCAGATGGAATATTTGATTGGGGTATTGGTTTTTACTTCCTTTTTCACAGTTGTTGCACACAATCATACAATGGCTTTCATTGGAAGAGACTTCAGAGTTCATGTAGTTCCAGTCCCCCTGCCATAGGCAGGGACATGTCGAACTGGATCAGGTTGCCCCGGGCTCCATCCAGCCTTGCCTTAAATGCTTCCAGGGATGGAGCAAACACAATGTCCCTGGGCCACGTGTTCCAGTGCCTCAGCACCCTCATAATGAGGAATGTCTTCCTAAGATCTGTGTGCACATTGTGACCTCATGTTTGATAAATACAACAGCAATTTTATGAGGCTGGCTCCATTAGAACAGTTGATGACATGAGCTAAAATAACTAGGAATTACCATCCAGAAGTGGATGTCAAATTATCAGACTTCAAGAGACTCAGGAGAAATCCTCCTATAAAACACTGGTGCTTTGTTTAAAAAATGCATCTCTTTTCTCACCGTCCTTCATTCTTCAGCCCACCTCCTTCTTTCTCTTATTTGAAACTGAAATTTATCTCAAATTCCTGCTCTGTTGCCCACATCTTTTATTTTAACACCATCTTGGCAATTCAGAGTTTGAGACTCAGAGCTAGAGATACACCTTGCTATAGTAATGTATCGAGGCTGTGTGTGGCTGCATAGCAGCTTCTGTCCACTCAACTGACTAGGGTTCACTGCTCTGTGCCTGCTCAGGATGCTGAGCAGCAAAAAGAAAGTAATTGTTGGTTGGTTTCATTTTAGGCCAGTTCAACATGTTGAGGCAATTATTTACAGGGTTAAGTGAGGAAGGGAGTGGAAAAGAAGGAGACCATGTGGAACAATAGTGCTCAGCAAAGAGGTTGGCTAGGGATGATGCAGAGCTGCTGCCTTCGGCCCAAGTTTTTTAATGCTAGTATCTTGTCTATATATTTGTCCTGGTTTTTGCTCAAGCACGGACTTGAACACACTGTTTAACTGCAGTGCTTCACTCAATCCCACCCCAGTGAGAACCTATGCAGCTTCTGTATTTTATAGCCCACATAACTTAGATTTTCTGTAAGCAGGACTAAATTCATAAAGCTGGGGAAGTGATGGCACAAATAGGTGACAACGCAAATAGTTACGCTGGCAGATCAGAAGAGGTGGCAGCCTCTGGGTGGGAGCCATGAAAAGCAGCTGTGGACAGACACCTCTGCATGGTGCTCAGCTGCAGCTGAAACAGGATGCACGGCCTGCGGCTTCAGTCATCGTTTCGGCAGGTCAAAGCAAGAGGCAGGATGAATCAGTCCAAAGCAAATCAAAACTGTCCTGAATGTTTGCTTGTAAAACCAAAGGAAACTTTTTTGCTGAGAGTTGAAAAGATTTGGCTAATCCTCCACTATTCTGTTTTTCCTATTGTGAATCTAATGCCTGGTTTAATTCCCATCCCAGACAAAAGCCAAAATGCTGGGATACCACCAGTAGTTCTTGGTCTCTAGGTCTTCAGGTCAGGTAGAGGCAAAAGTAGTGGAGATTCCTCATGAACTATCCACCCAGCTTCTAAAAGTGCACAGACTTCTGTACAGACTTGAGCATCTCTGCCTCTTCTAGAGCAGCAATACCAGCATTTCTGATTGTGATTCACTCTGATTTGGCTGTAACGTCTCAGATTCCTCTGACCCCATGCACTCCTGAGAGGTATAACCTCGATGCATTACCTCAGGTCCAGCTGACCCTAGGTAAAGCAGAGCAAGGAATAAAGGCAGGACTGAATGATACCAGGAGATGCTGTGTGATGGCAATTCCCAACCATTACAACAGCCCTCAGGAGAGCTGCTATGAATCTGAATGGTTCGTAGCAGCCCTGAGGGAGCAGGACTAAAGCAAGAGAAGTATCAGCCAGCTTTGTTCCCCCTCACAGGACTGAAATTCAGAATGACTTGGAAAGCAAAGGATCTGTTTTTTCTCTCTGGGAAATGGGAATTTGAGGATGTCTGCTTATTATGTCTTTTCTGACAGAAAGTGCAAAATAGGAACATTGCATGACCCTGTGTTCTTAGTCCAGTGATCACTTTTCCTGCTAGATCCTTCTTCTGTCCCTCCTGGATGCTGCTCTGCCAATCGCTTTCTTGCAGGACCCTTGTTGGTTCCAGTATCAGCATCAGGAGGAAAATGTGCCCTTTTGCTGCAGCCGGAGCAGCCCTGGAGCAGCCCTGGAGCAGCCCTTTAACCCTCAGGCCACTGATGACAGGGTGCCTGACATCCAGGTATTTGTAAATACAAGCAAGATGGCTCTGATGCAGAGCCCCTTTGGCCATGTGCTACTATGTGAGGCAACCTCCATTCTCTTTGCATTTCAATCTACATCCAATCATCTGGGAATTTCATTGTACCTCCCACAAAGTCCCCTCTGCTCCATAATTACAGGGACCAAGTTAAGAGAGAGGGTAAGACTAAACCCTTAAACTGCTGTGAGTCAGATGATCAGGATGTGGCCTAAGGTACTAAAACTTCCAGCAATAAAGGGGACATCATCGTTAGTTAACGCCCTTCAGGGGCTGATATGTGGCAAGCACTGGAATGCACTACTTTTCTTCCTCTTGCTTGATATAATTACTTCAGTGTTATTTAAAGCTCTGACTAATCACACTGCAATGGCCAGGTTTATAATGCAACAGTATGTAGCCTGGAGCAAAATCTGACATAATTACACTGTATAAATTCCCCCATTAGAAATGACACGGCGTTGGCATTGTGTACAAAGCAGCCATGGTCCACTCAACTGGCTCTGTGAAAATCTGTCTGACAATTGTTTACCCTGTTGGTATCTTATTGACACTTCCTACCACGATGAAACTGTTACATGATAGTGAATGGCAGCCAAAGGCTGAACGAGCCTCTCGTTTCCTCTCCCTTCCTCTCGCTCACTTCAAGTGCGGTTGCTTTCTTGCCTGGTTTTCTCCGGATGAGGGTTTGCACAGTTCTGATCGCTCTGAAATAGGAAGAGAAGCATATGGTAATGGTACAAATCACAAAAGCTCATAGAAATCCTGGCTGGGGTTGCATCACTTTGCCACAAGGAGTGATTATTTCCCCAGTCCCCATTCTTTCACCACAGTGTGATTATGGGCCATTCTAGGTTTCATTCCGACCTGGCATTGCTTTGCACCATGGCAGGATAGCAAGAGTCAAGCTGCTCTCCCACTGCTTTTTGGCACATGTCAACAGAGCGGCAGGGCATCACCACGATGGGCTCATTTGTCAGCCCCAGCATGTTGTGCTGCAAAATGATTGTGTGACATATTTGTTTCACACTGCAGTGTCAAGGCTGTGGCACATTTGAATGGCCTGATGAGAGGAAGGCTGCCCTGTTGGTTGAGAGGAGGATGAAGCTCTCACAGCTGTGTCCAGTGATTTTTGGGCACTGATTTAGGGTAGGAAAAGGCAGGATTTTGTTCTTTTCTGTCCTTATCTTGTATAAAAATAGAAAACCAAATTGGCAATCTGGAGAAATTCCATTCATGAAATGAATATTGGTTATGAAAATAAAAGCTTGTAAAGTGCTTCAAAGGCAGTTCTGTCACCTCCTGAGGGGGTTCAGGAGGAACCCACTGAAAAACTATCTTAAACAAAGATAGCTTGCTAGGAACAGAAGAGCAAGAATGGTGATACAGTTCAGAGGACAAGACAGAGGAGTACAATCCCAGTCTCCCTCTAACCTGGAAGACCTGAGATAATTTCAAGTACGTGGAGTAAGATCTAGAGCTTTTCCAGGTCTTGAATTTCAAGCTGGATTAGGAGGCCTCCAACACAGACAATCCTAAGTGAGAAACTGAACAGGTTTTTTTTGAGTTATAGCTGAAAAAGAGGGAGAAGTTGAGTCCCTACCTGTGAGAGGATTGCTCCTTACAGTATATTGCCTATAGCAGTTAATTTACAAAATCTCAACATCCCAAAAGACTTGAGTTTCTTCATTTCCCCATAGAATAGGCTATTCTTTAAAGGAAGTATTGTCATGTGCGTTTGGAAATGTTTGGGGCTGTGTGCAGTATAAGTACCATTGGTAGCATTTGTCTATTTTCACAAGGTAAGAGCTGAACCCATCAAACTGGAGCAATAACCTCTGTCTTTTGTTTGTTTTCAGTACCATCAGCTGTGCTGATAGTGAGCTGTGACCTGCGTGTGCCACACAGCCTCCTCCCTAAGCAGTAAGTAATGCCCTTAAGACAGATTTTTTTTTTTCCTGATGTTATTCTGAGGCTGGAGCTAAGTACTGGGATGCCATTGCCTGTTTGGGAACAGTGGTGTGGTCCCCTGCTTGTGTTCCCAAATTCCAGTGTCCCCACATTGAGCTGGGTCCTTACGGGAACATGGTCTTTTTGTCTAGTTGCACTAGCAGTACAGTAGGACCTGAGCAGTGCCCCTCTCCCCTTGCAGGGGTGCAAGTCCTTGCCTTGGCAAGATGCAGCATTGAAGAAGTTAGCAGTGTAGTTCCCTATGGCAAACCAAGCTGTGGCTAAAGGAGTATTTAGATACCCTTGGCTGCCAATTCACAACTTTACTGAAACCAGCAACAAAATTTGCCTGCAACTCCTTTTTAGGAAAAGAAGGCTGTAGTATAAAGTTCTATTTTCTAGACATTAAAAGTTTACTACTCACACCATTTAAAGCAGTATTCTGTGTCTAACTTAATGTTTGATCTTCAGGAACAGCTAGGAGGAAAAGAGAGGGTTCCCTGTTTGTTCTACAAAACAGGAAAGTGGTTGCTTTCTATAATGTAAATATGCATTAGAAAGCTCTTATAGGCTCGTGCTGGGGATTTGATGTTTTTAACTGACTGCATTCCTTACATTTTTGTATAACTGCCAAGAAAGCTAAATAAAATGGCTTTTTTAGTGTTTTCTCTAAGAATAGCCCTGGTTCTTTGTAAATATAGCAAAGGAATTGTTGATAATAATTCTTTGGGAGAATAACTGGTGTTATTGATGTTAAAAGTAGAAAGATTGCTGGTTTTGTCTCAGAAATACAGCTAACCAAGTGGGCTGGGACTTCAGAAAGGCTGAGCATTCCTTAGCCAGTTACTGAGATTATACTGGTTTCATTCCTGTGCCAGAAGGTGTAGGATCAGAAAAGACTGGCAGTGAAGCTAAAGTAATAAAAATAAAATCTGCATTTTCTTTCAGAATGCAAAATTCCCTCCTTGTTTGCATTTTTCAGCTGAAAGGCTGGAGGTTAATCTACTCAGTCTGACTCAAGTGTACACAATTAGCGCTAAACCTTTGCAGTGTTAGGTGACGTTCCATCCTCCTGGGATACTAGCAGGAGAGGGCTGTCATTCTCATCTAGAAGTTGACATGTTGAACCAGATTTTAGAGCATAGACTTCTAGCAACTCCTGGCTGTTGCTAGTTTGATGCCCATCACATGCCAAGATCTTAGATGTGTTTTGCAATGCCATATGATAAATGAGTGATAAAACCAGTATTGTAGCATGAGGATTTTAACCATGCTCTGTCTGCTAAACTTGCTGCCAACCAGGATTGCCAGAATGTGGAAGGCTCATAACCCACTCAAATGCCACTTTCAGGAACCAAAAAGGCTAAAATTATTCTTTTCAGGTTGACTGAAAACATCTGCCTTCTCTACAGTTGAGGCAACCACTCACGAATGTTCCCTGTCATTAACCAGAACTGCACTTCAGTTAAGCATGCAGAGATTTGGTGCTTGTTCAACTGGGCTTCGTCAGGGCTGGTAACCCTTGTTAGGATTATTTTTCAAAACAGAGACTCGATGGGGCCAGACTGTAGCATAAGCTGCCCAGACGCTGCCTTCTGTTTGTTCTGACTCTGTCCGCTCCTACCTTCCCTAGTTGCTCCCCACCTTTGCCAGAAAAGGTGGTAAACGTTTGTTCCAGATTCACCTTTGCCAGTGCCACACCGAAGTTTATAGACCTCTGTTATATGCGCTCTCACCTGTTTGCTTCCCAGACTGAAATGCCCCAGTATCTGTAGTTATTCCTCACAGAGATACAGTAGATGATAAAAATAGGATAATTTGAAGCAAAGAGGTAACCAGTCAGTCCTGTCAAGATTTTTTTTTCTCTTCTATTGTTGGTTTGCTTTCATGGTCTCCTAGTCAGTGAGATTTACACTGTGCCAGATGGCATCTGAGATCCTGCTCTGGCAGGGGAATTGGACTAGATGATCTTTCGAGGTCCCTTCCAATCCCTAATGTTCTCTGATTCTGTGATCTACCATCTTGGCATCTTTTGAGCCAAAGGAATTGTTCTATGTTTCATCTTCGGGCCTGTGCTTGTGCTACAGCTTTGATTATACTCTCTGCCTAAAGTTATAATACCTAAATGACACCAAAGGTCATGGAGTCTGTAAGGGAAATGCATCTCAGCACCTGTGAGAGTGACTTGTGAGTGCAAAGAAAGGTGGAAGGCAAAGTTCCCACCCTGTAATGGTTTTCAAGATTTGAAAAATTAAAACAGCGCCCAGTGATCCCCCTCTCTAGCAATTGAAAAAAATCCAATCACACAAGAAAAACACCCAGAACAAGTTGGGGCTTTATCAAGACTGAGATATGCCACACAGGCTGACTGCAGCGTTGTCTGTGATCTAGGAAATTCAGATCCTTCAACTATGTATGTGTCTGGGCTGATGGCTGCTGTGCTTCTATTCTTGTCACTGCTAGCTCCAAATTTGGGTTGACTCTCAATAGGTAGGGCCTTGTGCAGGTCCAAATAACAGCCAGCTTACCAAGCTTATAGAATTTCAATCCTGAATGGGCACAAAGTTACGAAAATTTCTTGTCCTATGAGATTTCTGGTATTTAGAGCCAAATGCACGTGCAAAATTTGATTTTTCTATTAATTTTACTGCTCTTTGGAAAAATCTGGGCACTGTGATAAGGCCTATGCAGAGTACAACAAGAAAAGAATAGGTTAAATTTTGTAATGTGCTCAAGTTTGGGTTAGGGAGAGAACCCAATGGGAGAAGCAGTCTGGGATCCAAACCACTTTGTGACTTCTGCATAACTGGAGAACCAAGCCATAATGGGACGCAGAGTATCTGCGTGCTTGTCTGCCTATGAGAGGCACGACTTCTTTTAAGTCGCCTGGACCACAGACCCCAAAAGATCTTCTACTATAGGACAAAATAACTGTTGCCTCCTTGAATCTCTCCCTGCACCAAAGTAAGAGAGATGTTAGTTAGGGCCGAGTTCCCAGAACGGGTGCTGGGAGCACAGTGTGAGAGCGTGCGATGCTGTGCAGAAAAACGGCTTAAGGTCAGACTCAGCTCTAAAGCTTCCCCAGAATCCCAAATCCTCTTTTTATATGAGTTTCACTCAAACACAAACAATTAAAGAATTTCATCTTCTCCTACTATGGTGGGAAAGCCTGGATGCTTCTCTGTTCTCTAAACTTTATTAAATAGCTCCAGAGTGTTCCCTAGATGGGGGTCTCACTTGACTTCAGACAGACCGTATCTTTGAATTTGATGCAAATAAATTGGTCACTGATGCCAGTTGGCAGTCAAGAAGAGAAATAACAGCCTGCTGCAGAGAAAGAAAGAAAGAAAAATAAGGGCAGCTACGAGCCTTGTGTCTGATCCTGTGATAGCAGTCATTTGACAAGGACTTGGGTCAATGGCAGCTTTTCAGAGATCTCTGCGTGGGCTACTGCACACCTCCACTGTCTGGCTCCTTTTACCTTTCCCACAAGGACAACACCCAAGCCAGCTTTCCAGCTGAAGTGCCGTATGTTCTGATGCCTGTCTGGAGCACAGGAAGACACTTTCTGTCATTTCAGTTTTGGAATTTGCCCCATTAATAGCAAAAATGGTCTGGTGGAATGGGGGGAAATTTTTGCCCTGGGGTGGATTGCTGTGGATGCCAGTAGCTCTCTCATCACCGGGGTTTGTCAAAGCGTGCAGTATGCTAACATCCTGCCAGCTCACCTTTCACAAGCCCAGTCAAAAGCACTAGTCCCACCAGTGCAAATAAGGTATCTGCCTCATGTCTGCTGGTTTCTCCCTGGTGCACTGAGGCAAAGCAGCCCTTCCTTGTCAGTCATTGACCAAAACTGTTGATTCTAGAATAACTGTGATGGTTGTAAAGGATGCCAAAATCTCTTGAAAGCTGGGAGGCAAAGGTGTTTTCTTTTTAAATGAGTTAAGCTGTCGAAGGAATTTCCCTGAGAACTTGTTTGATATCTGGAGTAGAAATGGCTTTCCTTCTCCGTTTCCACCTAGTCAACACTCAGAATCACATTCAGAGAGCCTTTAGACACATCTCTGCAGACTCCCTGTATTTGCATTCCTATGCATTTGTTTCTAGACAGCTGACAAGTGTTCCAGGTGAGCCTGATGTGAATTTGCTCGCTGGGTTACTGCGATGGACTTAGTTCAGCCTAGGGACAATGTAGCAGTTGTAGAGTACTTTTGCTGTTGTATCAGCCTGGAGGAAGTTTAGTCCAGTTTGTTAAACTGTCTTTTAAAATCACAGACATTTCCTGAACTCCTTATTAAAACTCAAGTCTGGTACACCCCACTTTATGACGAGCTCACAGTTTTCTTGGGAGCCTGCTCAGTTTAGCAGGCAATATCTCCCACCTTAGAATCAGAGAATCATTAGGGATTGGAAGGGACCTCGAAAGATCATCTAGTCCAATCCCCCTGCCATGGGCAGGGACATTTCACCCTAGATAAGACTGGCCAGAGCCTCATCCAGCCTGGCCTTAAACACCTCGAGGGACAGGGCCTCAGCCACCTCCCTGGGCAACCCATTCCAGGCTCTCACCACTCTCACGGTAAAGAACTTCCTCCTCACATCCAGTCTAAAT